>OZ010676.1:30590506-30715506 GCA_963932185.1 Troglohyphantes excavatus
TATATATTTTAATTTGTTTATTTTTAGTAAGAGATATCAGAAAACTAGTTATTTAATAGATGGCGCACCATTATAAAAAGTTTTAAAAATAGCTATTTGTATTTTTTTACTGTTGTTGCTCTCCCAAAATAGCCATTTTTCTACTACTATAAGTTGCGTTTTCATTGCAGTCGCTCAATATGAATATTCAGTAAGACTATTATTAAATGTCATTCATAGGTTTCATATTCATGATATTTGTTCTTATCATTCAGATCATCTCGTACAAAAACATCACTAAAGAGTCTGTACATAATGTGAAACAGAAACCATTTTACTTAAGCTAGTAAGCACACTCTTATCTACTGCTTTCTGATCGGGGATATCGACCTATTTTTCGTCCTCCCACTTTCTTCGGGAATGGAAAACAAATGAACCAGGACGCTAAATATCTTTTTTATGCACACTTCTCTTCGCTGAAGAACTGTACTTTGCGTGACACGACAACAAGGCCCGAATAAAATGAGCACTTTTCAAAACATTGGTGGTCAGTTTCTCATGTGGCTTGTTTTGTGATCAGTGCAACGAGAGTCGAGGGAAAGTTATGCTACCAAGAATGTCTAAAGTAGTTTTTGTTTTAGTTGTTGTGCTTTGCTGTTCTCTGTCACTTGGAAATTTTATTCCTCACAAGGAAAATACTTCCGGGGAAGAATTTGATAAGATTGCATTAGCGTTGAATTTGCTTGAGAAACTTGATGAAATGTATGGGCATCTTGCCCGACCGAGGTAATTGATATATATTATGTACTGCATTTACTATTTTTCTTTAAAATCTTAATACAAAAGACGTTTAAAGTAAAGAATTTGAAATGCTTGTGCCAACATTCATTAAGGGGGTCCGATACCCAAAATTCGCAAAAAAAGTCATTTTTTTTATATTTAAAAAATAATATTCAAACTTATCTTAATAACTCACAAAAAACTGCTTCAAAAAATTCATATTACTTTTTTAGTTATGAATGTTTTAATGATGTGTTCCTATAACATAGTTGTATCATATGTAAACTTTAAAAGCAAATATCTCTGTTCGTGGTTTTGAAATTTAATGAACACTAAAAATGCTAAGGCTTTTTTACTATTATACTTAAAATCATAATTTTTGTGTGTATAGCAAGATAAATATATTTTAAATAGATGTATGCATTCAGATTTCTATTTTTACCATAATTTGTTTTTTTAAACCACTTAAAATGGAATTTTATTTTTTTTCGTCAAATTTTTTTTCCAAAATTTCTAATATATTTTATTTTTTAAAGTGATGTATCTGAATCAAAATTTGAATGCATACATCTATTTACATATTATTCAAGATCTTAAATAAAAAAAATTGCTTCAAAATATTGAAAAACAAAAAAGGAGTAGGAATTTTAAAACTGTTAAAAAATTTACTAAAATTTTAATTTAAAAATAAATGTGCAATTTAAAAAAAAAAATTGAGCGTCTTAAAATGATTTTTTATGCATATTTAGAAAGAGAAAAAAAATTGGATTGTACAAGTATAAAAATAAAAAAAAAAAATTTCGAAAGTATCGGACCCCCTTAAAAATGGCTGGTAAAAATTTGATTGACTATAATGAACTTTATTAATCAAAAGTTACAAACATATTTCATAGTTTTAGCCGTAAATTTTGTTAAAATAATAATAAAACAAATTTAGTAATTTTGATGATAAATTTAATTGGAGCATATTTGAAGGAAACTTTTAACTTTTTATTCACTAGTATTTTCAAAATTAGAAATGTTATTTATCTCATTTTATAACTTTTTTGTAAAAATGATTAGCACAATTCAAAATTTTAAATGCAGAGATTATTTTTTTCTATCAAGATAGCACATCGTCGGCTTAGAAGGAAAATCACGCATATTTACACCAATGATTAACCAGCCGTAGTTGGGGACGAAATAAAAGAAATAAACTTCGAAGTGTGAATGACCTTGGTGTCATACAGAGAGGAAAAAACATAAATCTTGGATTTCGTCGTTAACTACGGGTGGTAAATATTTGGTTTAAATATATGTGGTTTTATTTCTAAGCCGATTATATTCTTATTAGATATGTAAACTTTTTTGAGTTACATGTAATTTTACATTTAAAATGTTTGAAATGAGTTTTATAATCTAGAAAAAATGCCAAATACGTAAATTAGGGTAACTTAGACCCTTCAGGTGGTGACTTGGACCCTTGAAGTGGTTCATTGGACCCTTGAAAGGGTTACTTGGACCCTTGAAGAGATTAATTGGACTCTTGAAGAGGTTAATTGGACCCTTGAAGGGGTTACTTGGACCCTTGAAGAGGTTAATTGGACCCTTGAAGGGGTTACTTGGACCCTTGAAGAGGTTAATTGGACTCTTGAAGAGGTTAATTGGACTCTTGAAGAGGTTAATTGGACCCTTGAAGGGGTTACTTGGACCCAAACAAAAACATATTTTAAATCACTCCTGTGGCAGCTGTTATGAAAATATAGGTGACTCACCATCTCTCCAACAGGTAGTGCTTTAACCAACTGGCAGCAGCACGCAGGAGTGATTTAAAACGGTTATTTTTGTTTTGGGTCCAAGTAACCCCAGTTTACGATACCGAAAATTATTTTTGACA
Source organism: Troglohyphantes excavatus (assembly GCA_963932185.1). Taxonomy (NCBI): domain Eukaryota; kingdom Metazoa; phylum Arthropoda; class Arachnida; order Araneae; family Linyphiidae; genus Troglohyphantes; species Troglohyphantes excavatus. The sequence goes on from OZ010676.1 coordinate 30,593,142, forward strand.
GTATAGATGACATTTTTGCAATTTTAGGTAAATTTCCCAAATATAAATTTAATGAGCTAATATATTTTCAGATATGGAAGAAGTGTAACTCCCGCTGTTAATCAAGATTTTGCGGTAAGTTTTAACAATTATTGAAGTTTAATAAAATAAAAATTCAATGCCATTTGAAAATCGTAATCGTTCAAACGTTCTAGAGATAAACGCGAACATCTGGTTGGTCAGGATAAAGATAAATGACGTGAGTATCTTGAAATCCTCTAGATAGATTTAAATTAAACGTCATTTAATATATTTAACATTTGCCAATAAAGGTCCTATTCTAAATAATTTATTCGGAACAATCGTTTAATTATATTTTTAGTGTATCAAAACCCAGCGTTGTACTTAAAAAAACATAAAAAAACAGTTATAATTTTTTAATGTATATCTATTTAATGATTCTTATATTGACACTTATATACATAATTAATTTATCTCAAAATAAACATTTACAAGAATGTGAGGCTAACTAAAAATAAGTTTATTTCATAAATGATTATACTCATGTGTTTTGGAAATGTTATTTAAATTAATTATGTTGGAAAATATTCAATATAAAATTGGAAATTTGTCTATAATTTTTTCTCTCTAAACTATTTTAATATTTTTGAACATATATCTCGGTGAAAGATTGTAGGTATATTATCATCCGACCACATATGGAAGGTATGTGTTTGATATTGGTTGTTGCACTTGATTATGTTTTATTAATATATTTGTAATAATTTGATAATTTGTCTCATTAAACCAGATTTAATTTCTTATTTTGTTTGAAATTTTTTTTAAAGTGTCTAATTGAAAGTCATTATTTCAATAAATAAAATTTTCAGTAAAAATTCTATATATAACTATATTTATTGTAAATTCACACGAAAAAAAATATTAGTGTTATTTGTTTACATGATTAAAATGGATGAAGCTACGTATTTTAGCAATGAAAACAAATAACATGATTTTTAAAGTTTTTTTTGTGATTTTGTCAAATTTCTTTAATTTTGTATAAAAAGGAACCATTCTACTAATATAATAAATTTTAATTCCTTGTTAAACATGAGCAAATCAAATTCACATGAACTTTAATCAGTTATTGATTTTCAAGTTATCTGACTTGTATTTCAGTTTTACAAAACATGTAACACTCCTATTTTTAGAATAGGTTTTACCATGATTCCCAGCATTCAAAATATCTTTATTTTCGAAAGTAAGCATCTTAAGAATAAACTTTAATTCACTGCAACTAAGACCAAACTATAACCAATTAGTTCTACCTACAAAAAATATGTATTGTTCTTATTTTCGAATACAATTTTTGTCTAGTAGTATTCGGGACACTAAGTGGAGTTTATGAAATGACTTCCATCAAAGCAAAGACAACTCGCTAATTTCGGCTTAGGACTAGAGCTATGGACTTGAATATGAAGGATTCTTCGTCACTTTTAAGCTCATGTAGGCGTTTATAATAAGTTAATTAAAGCTTTTTTAATTTCACCCTACAATCTAAAATGTGATGTCAGTAAAATAAAACGAAATCATATTAATTTCTCATATGGAATTTCATTTTGGTGAGACACTAAGTGGAGTTTATGAAATGACTTCCCTTAAAACAAAAACAACTCGCTAATTTCGGCTTAGGACTAGAGCTATGGACTTGAATATGAAGGATTCTTCGTCTACATTTAAGCTCATGTAGGCGTTTATAATAAGTTAATTAAAGCTTTTTCAATTTCACCCTACAATATAAAATGTGACGTCAGTGAAATAAAACGAAATCATATAAATTTCTCATATGGAATTTCATTTTGGTGAGACAGTAAGTGGAGTTTATGAAATGACTTCCCTCAAAACAAAGACAACTCGCTAATTTCCACTTAGGACTAGAGCTATGGACTTGAATATGAAGGATTCTTCGTCTACATTTAAGCTCATGTGTAGGCGTTTATAATAAGTTAATTAAAGCTTTTTCAATTTCACCCTACAATCTAAAATGTGACGTCAGTGAAATAAAAAGAAATCATATAAATTTCACATATGGAATTTCATTTCGGTGGTTTCAATAACTAAGTTTAATTTTCCAGTTTTCCCTTTAATGAGTAACAACTAACAAAACAAGATATCCTAAAAATGCAATTTCCCCCCTTTCATAACGTTTCAAACTGTTAATGAGAAACCATTTGCAGTCGTTTACTTTCTTTTAAACTCTAAAATTATTCTTATTAAATCAATCAAATTCTGACTTTTTAAATGAAAAGAAACGTAATTTTTGAATGATTGTCTTTATATAAATTTTGACTGTCTAGACAAGCAAATTAAATGTGTTGTAAGGATAGTGTTGAGAATCTTAATGAAGAGTCAAGATTTTTTGTAACTATGTCTATTGAAGATATAAAGTGTATATTTTTATTAAAATATAATAATGGTGCTATGAGGAAACGCTAATTTAAAATGTAAAGATATTTAATTAAAAACTTATGAATTCAACAATAATTGAAAAATTGTAATTGAACACCGGAATTCGCGCAAACAAACGTGTTTTTACTTTATAATCAACAACTATCCAAGAATGGATTGATTTAATTAGTATTTTATGAATTAAAAATATGAAAAAACGTATCTGTGGTTTTAATCAAGACACTTAAGTTTACTTCTTAATTTAAATCACCGATTCATCTTTAAATGACAATTACTAATTATTGTTCCAGCAATTTTATTTTTGATGAAAGGAAGGGGCTACTTTTATTAATTTCTACAGAGTGTAAAGAGGGGGAAAAGGGGTTTTAAAACTCGATGATTGACTTTCAATTATTTATCACGAATTAAAATGTATTTATCATTAACTGAAATTTATTTATCATTAATTGAAATTTATTGATCATCAATTAAAATTTGTTATCAATGGAATTTTTTTTTAATATCAACTGAAATTTATTTATCATTAATTGAAATTTATTGATCATCAATTGAAATTTGTTATCAATGGAATTTTTTTTATTATCAACTGAAATTTATTTATCATTAATTGATCATCAATTAAAATTTGTTATCAATGGAACTTTTTTTATTATCAACTGAAATTTATTTACCATTAATTGAAATTTATTGATCATCAATTGAAATTTGTTATCAATTGAATTTTTTTTATTATCAACCGAAATTTATTTATCATTAATTGAAATTTATTTACCTTATCTTTTATTTTCAGAACTTATAACAGAGTTTGTCTTCAACTGCATAGTATCTCTGTGGAAATCTATGTTTTGCACCCTGTTGTATTCAGAGTTCCGATAACAGGACACACGCCTGTACGAAGATGCCAGTCACAAGAAAACGGGACTATTTTTTTAGAAGATAGAAGAACCAGTGTACTAATTTCTAATAACATTATTACTATCAAAATAGTTTCTAGAAGAAAAATAAGCAGTCCATTTGCTTTTGAAATACAGACGTTCTTTATATTTAGATGATATTAACATAACGAATTATTATTACTTAGCAGTTTCTGATAAAACGACATTAAATTCTAGTTTAATCTGATAAACTACATAATATTTACAGGTGATCGTAATCTTGTAATATTAACACTATTGTTTTTCGAAAAATAAATTTCAGTTTTGTTGAACTACACTTTTTGCTGACTTTTACCTTTTTTAAACATGGAGTTTTGTTTTTTATTTGACTTTACTAATCATGCTTAATGTCCAGTAAAATATATTAGTGGTGTTAGCGAAAACTTGCAGAACCCTAATTTCTTTTTTGTTTTCCCCAATATTCAAATGCGTCCTCCTTTGAACTAAGCTTTGTAGTATTGTTCACCTATATAGATGCCGGAAGGTTTCTGACATATTTTCCTACTATACTGTACGAGCTAAGATGGCGGCGTGTTAATCAATTTAACCCATCTTTTATATCGCCAAGGTTATTTGATTTCAATGTGGTTACTAATAAGCATGTTATAAATCACTGTTAGTGATATTATATTATATTTCAGACAATGGTTACTGTTTGGAATGAGTATGTACTACACATTAGTCATTTAATTGATTTTAAAGAGTATTTTACGTTCAATTATCAAAGGTTAATATTTTGGACAAGCTTGTTCGTTGCACATTAGGGAATAAGAAAGTTACAGTTAAAATTGAAAATTACTTAATACATTAATTTTAAATTTCAAATAATCTATATAAAGAGTGCAGTAATTTAAGTAAATGAATAATATAAAGTAAATTGTTTATAAAATATTTGTAATTAATTAATAATTTTTCCAATGTTTTTCTTCGTTGAAATATTCAATTAAGATTAAACGTTTATAGCAATTACATTTTGAATAACGTCAATTATTTTTGTCAGACTTTACCAAAAAATAAACACGGAATCCGTACTCTAAAAATAAATAGTCCCAATACTAGGAACCTTTTAAGTTATACTGTACTGTAGTACTTAATCCTTTAGTAATAAGTAAAACGTTTTACTAATATAACCTATGTAAATTATCGAATTTAAGATTTTATTTTAAAGTAAGTTTTGAACATATAACTCAATGTTTTCATTTTGGAATTATATTTTTAACAAGTTTCGAATTATTATTTTTTTTACAATATCCAATATAAAAACCTAATTTGTTAGAAATATATAGATCCTATTTTATCTCTAAGGAATAGCAGTGTATATTTTTTAAATAAAAAAAATGTATATTTTTTTGTCAATAAACTTTTAATTAACATCTCTCACACTTAAAAAATAAATATTTTTTTTTATTGATATCAATATATAAAAGAAGCACTCTGTGTTGTTTGTTAAAAAGGAAAGTAGGAAAAAATTAAAAAGTAGGACTCATTATCCAACATTCTCTTCGAATTACCAATTTAAAATTAATTATCAGCATTTTATTTATAAATAAAAAATGAACAGAGCATAACTAATACCCTAAAAAAGTTTTTAAAGGCTTGCACTTCTTTATTAGATTATTATTTAGTAATATAGTTGTTCAAAGGAGATAAATTATTTGAAATTAATAGGTGTATTATGCTTAGAAATTAATTAAAGTAAATTATGTAGAAACACTTTGTTGAATTATATTAGAATAAAAAAAATCTAATTCTCAAAACAGTAACTTTTAGTTTTCTCCACAACTTATTTCAAAATATTAAACAATTGAAAGAGTTTACCCGGTATTTCGAGATGAGTTTTTTTTTAAATAAGCGCCGAGTTTATTTATAACAATATTTTGCAAAAAATAAAGCTTTAAATTACATTGCGAATTTTATTGTAAGTGCTGTTTAATAAACGAACATTTTTTAAATTTGCTTTTGATATGTTTAGAATATTTGGGGAATTCTATTTCACTGCTGAAACTTTCTGATAGATATTATAAAATTATCATATAGATATCTTAACTATAGGAAAAATTATATGCATAGTGTTATACAAAAACTGTTGTGTGCAAATCCAATTTCAAAAGTTAAGTCAAATTAACATTTTACTGTAAAATATAAAAAAAAGTCTAATGCGCCCAGTTAGCAATTATCTTTTATCAAAACTTGCGCTCAAAACCTAGTTTTTGTTTCAGATTTTGTTTTTAGAACAACATTAATTTCAAGTTTGCGCAAATATCTCTAAAACTACTAGATCAATCTGTTTCAAATTCGTTAAAAATCTGTGTTTCTCTGTATGGTTTTTAATGTGATTTAGATGGTGAATTTGAAATTAAATTGAAAAAGTCCCAACGTCCTAAGATAATACTAATCCTACTAACTCATCCTATGATAATATAAGCACGTTAAAATGACAAGTTTAAAGAAAACATTACACTATTCGAACAATTCCTAAAAGAATGATGACCCCATCCAAACACACACCCATCCAACTGACCCCACATATCTTCACTTCACATCCACTGAAACTATAAGTGTATTGTGTACAGTCATACTTCTTCAAAATTGTAAGATGGTACTTAAAATTAAAAAAAATTCTGTGTTTTATTATTAAACACATAAATTATTGAATCTTTAAAGCATAACTAATAATAAATATAAATCTATAATAGAAAACATTGGCTTGAAAAAAAATCAATGCAAGTGGTCGGTTTCAGTCCTAAAACCGAAATCTAAATTTAAACGAGCAATAGCAGCCATTGCAAAAACTAGTACGAACTGCGATCCGCACACTTAATGTGAGAAAAGATCGTCTCCCTAATATGTTAAAAATCCGTTGAAGTGGTATTTGTTATTCTATGGTTTATTCTGGAGCTGTAAAATCTACAGATATGCATGTTTTTATCTACGCTGTTTGAAGTAATGTAATAGAAAAATCTACATTTTCATCTGCCTTTTACCTTTACGTGTGGGCTGGGACAACATGTGTTCCATAGATTATAGAGATCTAGTAGGTGGGCTTGGGACATTTTTGATCCATGGTATGGAAGAAGAATTTTGAAAACGCGTGTGGTCTGAAGTATGCTGTTGGTGGCATAACAGGCAATTATACCTGTTCGGACCTTCGAGCATGGATCCTTCATAGTAGATAAAACATAGGTAATGTTATAATCTCGCTAACATCAAAGTGAGGCCAACATGTATGGCCTCAGACACGTGTTAATTACGTCATTCCATTAATAAATTTTCACTGTTACACATTTCCCAATTCATCAGCCAATCGCGAGTATTTTTTAATACATAATTTTGAAAAGAAGTCACGTGTCTGAGGCCATTCGGTGTGAGATGTTGGTTTCACGATTATGACGTCATATTCGCTCTACTACAGTTCATTCATGCTCGAAGGTTCGACAGGTGACGTTTGGTTAATGGTTTCTACAGATCGTCTTCGGTTGTGCTTTTCAGTATTTTGACATATGAATGGCCCTACCCCAAATCTGCGTGCTTTGAGGAAGGATTGTTAACGATTCCTCCGTCAGACATTTACACGCATCTTATTGTAAGGCAAGTCAATCCTTCCACAAAGCTTTGAGAACTCTTTTTCTTGGCTCTCAAAGCGAAATTCCTCCATCCCTCACCTTAACACTTTTAGGAATTAACCAGCAGTCAGTGCAAATTTTCTGTTATGAAGCCCTTGTGAAAAGGTTAAGACAATAAATGAAATATGTGATCATTATTAACTGTTATCTAGTTTAAAAAAAATTGAAGACAGCTCTGCATCACGCACACATATAGACAAGCAGTTGCTGAATCTCAGTATCACACTTGAGCGTTTTTATAAAAATTTAGATATATTAAAAACATATTTTCTGTTATGAAGCCCTTGTGAAAAGGTTAAGACAATAAATGAAATATGTGATCATTATTAACTGTTATCTAGTTTAAAAAAAATTGAAGACAGCTCTGCATCACGCACACATATAGACAAGCAGTTGCTGAATCTCAGTATCACTCTTGAGCGTTTTTATAAAAATTTAGATATATTAAAAACATATTTTCTGTTATGAAGCCCTTGTGAAAAGGTTAAGACAATAAATGAAATATGTGATCATTATTAACTGTTATCTAGTTTAAAAAAAAATTGAAGACAGCTCTGCATCACGCACACATATAGACAAGCAGTTGCTGAATCTCAGTATCACACTTGAGCGTTTTTATAAAAATTTAGATATATTAAAAACATATTTTCTGTTATGAAGCCCTTGTGAAAAGGTTAAGACAATAAATGAAATATGTGATCATTATTAACTGTTATCTAGTTTAAAAAAAAATTGAAGACAGCTCTGCATCACGCACACATATAGACAAGCAGTTGCTGAATCTCAGTATCACACTTGAGCGTTTTTATAAAAATTTAGATATATTAAAAACATATTTTCTGTTATGAAGCCCTTGTGAAAAGGTTAAGACAATAAATGAAATATGTGATCATTATTAACTGTTATCTAGTTTAAAAAAAATTGAAGACAGCTCTGCATCACGCACACATATAGACAAGCAGTTGCTGAATCTCAGTATCACTCTTGAGCGTTTTTATAAAAATTTAGATATATTAAAAACATATTTTCTGTTATGAAGCCCTTGTGAAAAGGTTAAGACAATAAATGAAATATGTGATCATTATTAACTGTTATCTAGTTTAAAAAAAAATTGAAGACAGCTCTGCATCACGCACACATATAGACAAGCAGTTGCTGAATCTCAGTATCACACTTGAGCGTTTTTATAAAAATTTAGATATATTAAAAACATATTTTCTGTTATGAAGCCCTTGTGAAAAGGTTAAGACAATAAATGAAATATGTGATCATTATTAACTGTTATCTAGTTTAAAAAAAAATTGAAGACAGCTCTGCATCACGCACACATATAGACAAGCAGTTGCTGAATCTCAGTATCACACTTGAGCGTTTTTATAAAAATTTAGATATATTAAAAACATATTTTCTGTTATGAAGCCCTTGTGAAAAGGTTAAGACAATAAATGAAATATGTGATCATTATTAACTGTTATCTAGTTTAAAAAAAAATTGAAGACAGCTCTGCATCACGCACACATATAGACAAGCAGTTGCTGAATCTCAGTATCACACTTGAGCGTTTTTATAAAAATTTAGATATATTAAAAACATATTTTCTGTTATGAAGCCCTTGTGAAAAGGTTAAGACAATAAATGAAATATGTGATCATTATTAACTGTTATCTAGTTTAAAAAAAATTGAAGACAGCTCTGCATCACGCACACATATAGACAAGCAGTTGCTGAATCTCAGTATCACTCTTGAGCGTTTTTATAAAAATTTAGATATATTAAAAACATATTTTCTGTTATGAAGCCCTTGTGAAAAGGTTAAGACAATAAATGAAATATGTGATCATTATTAACTGTTATCTAGTTTAAAAAAAAATTGAAGACAGCTCTGCATCACGCACACATATAGACAAGCAGTTGCTGAATCTCAGTATCACACTTGAGCGTTTTTATAAAAATTTAGATATATTAAAAACATATTTTCTGTTATGAAGCCCTTGTGAAAAGGTTAAGACAATAAATGAAATATGTGATCATTATTAACTGTTATCTAGTTTAAAAAAAAATTGAAGACAGCTCTGCATCACGCACACATATAGACAAGCAGTTGCTGAATCTCAGTATCACTCTTGAGCGTTTTTATAAAAATTTAGATATATTAAAAACATATTTTCTGTTATGAAGCCCTTGTGAAAAGGTTAAGACAATAAATGAAATATGTGATCATTATTAACTGTTATCTAGTTTAAAAAAAAATTGAAGACAGCTCTGCATCACGCACACATATAGACAAGCAGCTGCTGAATCTCAGTATCACTCTTGAGCGTTTTCTATAAAAATTTAGATATATTAAAAACATATACTATAATTTCTTTAAAATAAACTGGAATATCCGAACTTACGTTTACATTCTATTCATAGCTTCATACAGCATAACATCAATAAAAGCATACAACGTTGAATCTGGCTCTAGAGGCCAGTTGTTCAGAGATATACTTTCAGTGGGGGACGTAATACTCAGTTACAGGATATTCTTTTGAATTCAAACTATGGATAAAAAAAAATATATAAAACCGAGAGCACTTGAGAGCACTTGGTTTGATATTCTTTTCAAGCAACAGAAAAAACACCAGATGAAATCGTTGAACAAAAATAAAAGCAAAATATGCGATTTTTTTAGGACTTGGGAAAAAATATATCTTTAATGCATGATACAAAATATTCCATGGGCAAAAAAATAAATAAAAATGCTTTTTTAAAATTGGTTTTATAAAAATTGATCTTAATGCAGTTGAATTATAAACCCATTGCATTTCCCAGCAAAAAAAGTCAGCATAAAACCTTCATCAAGATTTTGAAATTGAAGATTTTATGCAGGAAAACTGCAGTTTTTTTGAAGATCTATAAAATTAAAGGTTTTTGTTTCAATGTCCTTCATAAAAACTGTAAAAAACCTTCATAAAAACCTGCAAAAACCCTTCAATTTTTAATCATGAAGGGAAAATGCAGATATTTTAAAGGTTTTATGCAGGAAAATTAAAAACTTCAAAAAAACTGCAGTTTTTTGTTTCAATATCCTTTATAAAACCTTCAAAAAACATTTAATTTGACAATTTTGATGAAGGTTTCATGCTGACTTTTTTTGCTGGGTTATTGCAGTTGTTTAATAAATATCATATAAATATTTTTAACTTTGGTTTGCAAACAATAAAGGACGAAATGTTAAATTTTTTATCTAATTGAGCTGAAATTTTACTGAATAGATAACAGATAGTAAATTGATTAATATTAATTAAAATTTTTTAAACAAACTTCGTATTAGGGTAAAGGGAAACTTTTATATTGTTTTATTTGAGTTAAAATGAAGAGCCAAGTGTTATATATATATTTTATTATTTTGAAGAAGTTATGATATAAGAAAAGCTTAATCAGCCATTGTTGAAATTGTCTCATTTTCTACTAAGGAAAAAGTTAAGGCATTGCTTTAACATATTAAAGTAGTCTGTAAATGTAACATATTTATGTTATATATGTAATCTACTATGATAATATAAATCAGAATTTTGTAAAGCAGCCCCTTTCTTGAAGTTTCTTTAGTAGAATTTGTTTTACTACATGGTTGGTTGAAATTCAATAAAACTATTAATAAAACTATTATTAACATTGAGATACAAGGTATATAATCTAAAGTTCTAAATTTTTTTCAGTTCAAAGAGTTAATGTTAATTAATGCAAGTGAGATAGTTCTACACTTAAATTGTTATGAAAGTCTATGAATACCTTATACAATAACCATAACCTTTTGTTTGATATAATATTTATTATACAGAATGAACATAGATTACTTGGGAAATGTCATTGTTTGGCTGTATAACTACGTCATTCTTTATGTACAATTAATTTGTGTCCACCCAATATAATGTCTATGCTTTTTATATAATATCTATATAATCTTTATTAATTTTTCTACATAAATTCTATGGGATATAAAAAATATGGAGCATAATTTTTTTTATTTTTAATTATATTAAATCAGATTGAATGTAAGACTGTTAAAGGAACTTACTTTTATAGATTTTGAAGTTCAACAGGTTTTAATTAAGGACATAACATTAAATGACGTTAAATCCTAAAATCTTCGTAACATTTTAATGTTAAATAGATTGTAGTAATAAATAGTTAGAGTATACTTTGTATACTAATTAAAAATTGAAATAATTATGATAAATACCAATAATTAATTTAAAGTTATTTTAATATAAGCTGTTAAAATATTTTCTATAGTAAATTTTGTATTAGTAAAGTATTTATAGCTAAGTAATTATAGTAAAGTTTGTTTATATATTAAATTTTAGACGCTATGGTAATTGCCTACAAATATTTATAGTTAATTTAAAAAAAAGCTGTAGTGTTCAATAACATAAGTTTGAGAAATCATAATGATTGCTTTTAAATTACTTTGAACTTAGAAAATGGAAAGGAAGAATTTTAAAACCCCTTTTTGTGTTCTTTTGAAATGTGAGAGAAATTTAAGTAAATTAAAAATTACTTGGGAAAAATGTTTCTCAATAATAAAAGCATTTTAATGAAATATGGAGGTGAAAAAAATAGTTTCAGATATTATATTCAGATATTATTATTATTCAGATATTATTATTATATAGGAGTATTGCGTCGATTACAAATGAATGCCTTTTTGAATACAAGGGGCTTCGGTTAAAAAGAATAGGTTATGATGAAATTAAAATTCTTGATTGAATTCATAGAGTTTTTTAGTTACGAAAACTGATTTTGGAAGAATTAATATATTTTAATGTTTTATGCACTCCAAACAAAAATGTACGTACAAAAGAGTTCAACAATTTATTCAATCCCGCAAACTAATAACGGAACATTCGCTATTTCATTCCCTATTTCTATAAAAGAAACCTTAAAACATTCATCAATACTGCTGTGAATTAAATTGAGGATTTCACTACCCGTTGCTACCTAGATTTAATTACTTCCGACTATTAAAAGGTTTCCCAAGTGAGTATATAAGTTGCTAAGAATTCTGACGAATCAAACAGAGCATCATTCTTCATCGTACTCCTCATAATAACCATGCATTTCGTTAATTTCTTGATCTTTCTGCAGCTAGCGGCATCTTTTGTTTCAGGAGAAAGCGAAAACGCCCCCAACATCTTCCACCTCCTTAGCACAAGATCTCACGGTTGCGGAAGTAATCCACTTCTGGATATTCTAAAAATAAGCACCCTTAAAGGTATGGTAATATTCATTTGTAAACTTAGAAAGTAGAATCTCTGAACTATTAAGGGGGTCCGATACCTTCGATTTTTTTTTTTTTATTTTTATACTTGTACAATCCAATTTTTTTTCTCTTTCTAAATATGCATAAAAAACCATTTTAAGACGCTCAATTTTTTTTTTAAATTGCACATTTATTTTTAAATTAAAATTTTAGTAAATTTTTTAACAATTTTAAAATTCCTACTCCTTTTTTGTTTTTCAATATTTTGAAGCAATTGTTTTTATTTAAGATCTTGAATAATATGTAAATAGATGTATGCATTCAAATTTTGATTCAGATACATCACTTTAAAAAAATAAAATATATTAGAAATTTTGGAAAAAAAATTGACGAAAAAAAATAAAATTCCATTTTAAGTGGTTTTAAAAAACAAATTATGGTACAAATAGGAAATCTGAATGCATACATCTATTTAAAATATATTTATCTTGCTATACACACAAAAATTATGATTTTAAGTATAATAGTAAAAAAGCCTTAGCATTTTTAGTGTTCATTAAATTTCAAAACCACGAACAGAGATATTTGCTTTTAAAGTTTACATATGATACAACTATGTTATAGGAACACATCATTAAAACATTCATAACTAAAAAAGTAATAGGAATTTTTTGAAGCAGTTTTTTGTGAGTTATTAAGATAAGTTTGAATATTATTTTTTAAATATAAAAAAAATGACTTTTTTTGCGAATTTTGGGTATCGGACCCCCTTAAATACGTTTTTGATAAACTTTTGTTTGATAAACTTGAATTAGTGCTATTACAATATTTTCAGTAAATTATTTCTATTAGCATTATATCTATGCGCATCTCGCACTACATTGTATTTTACATTGGGATTGACCCGTGTGTCAGCGAAAGTGTTAAAACAATTACCTTGTTTCCTAATGAATTATTTTCTATAAAAACATTTTCCGAAATTAAATTTTATTAAGTTTATTTAAAGCAATTTTCTATTTATTATAGATAAAATATTAAATATATTAGCTACTTTTCTCATATACTTTGGGAGCTTTTTTTTAACATTACGCTTTATATTGATTTTATTCTTGTGGGCCAATATTAAAATACGACTGTCTGCCAATATTAAAATGTCGACTGCACTTATCATTTGAGAACTATTAAACCTATTTTTTTTTATAACCGTAGAATAATTATTCAAATGGTTAATTTGTTTGAAATAATAAAAATTCATTTTTAGTATAGGATTTTTTTAATATGATGTTTTAGTCATTGTTGATTTATATAAATAATAAGTAAATTTGAACCTGTGTGTGTGAAATTTTTGAAATTGATATACTTCTATATGAGTATCAAAAATGTTGTGATAGACAATTATTGATACATAAGTATAAGTATTTACTCTAAATTATATTAGAAAATTATAATTAACAAAGCATTGATATTGATAAGAAATATAAATAACTCATTTTATTTTAATATCTCTACATGACAATTGATGACGTGGGGGCCAGAGCAAGGGCCGTTCCACTTTTTTCTGATTTACACTTTTCCATTTATTAATATAAAGAACAAAAAATTCTCTATTGATTAGTGCAAGAACCAGACAGCTTTAAAGAATAGCTATAGATATAAATGAAAAGGAGCTGTACTTTTGTATAATATGATGAAAGAAACGTTCAGTGTTTTTTGCTCTTCCTCAACATTTTTGGAAACTGGAGCTGCCTTGTTCTTGCATCCACGTATTCAATTGCACTACTTTGATTTTATCATGAAAATTTAATATCAGCATAAGTATAGTGTTGAAATAAATCAGTAAAATATATAAGAAGGTCTTTTTCATACTACAATTTTTTTCAAAATAGACATAAAATAGTAAAAAAAAATAGTCATGATTTTTATTGAATAGAAAAATGATTTAGTGGAGTCGATCTAATAGTTAGTATTGGAAAGTAACGAGTTTTTTTTTAATTTTCTGTAAAGTTTCTAAATTTAAACAGAACTATTTTTGAACTATTTCGATTTTGAATGAAATATAATACACCTAATGTTTTTGCTTGCGAAAGTTTTTTTTTTATAGTGTTGGTAACTTAGAGAGATGAAAAGTATTTTTTTTAAACAACTAAAGCGGAAGAGTACATTCGTGGAATATACACATATATTTGAATTTTTTTATAAAAAATAAGTAGTAATATCTAAAAGAAATTTACATTTTTTTAATAGTTTTATATAAAAGGTTATAATTTAATTACTATAGATATTTCAAATGAAGAAACTTAAAATGTCGTAGAAAAGACTGATAAAAGAGTTAATTTTTAAATGATTTTACTTCAATTTTGTTAATTTCTTCAAAAGCACCGTCTCAATTCTTTTAATGTTAATGAAAGATAGGAAAAAAAGCCAAGGTGGCTGTTTTGGAAATGCTCTTTTTTATCTAAGGCACATACTTCATGATTTACGATTTCTCTTAAGTTTTTAATAAACAGTTATTTATTTTGTCAAAATACCTTAATAAAAGATACAGAAAGAAAACTTATTTGATATTACATTGTTTCAAAAATCTTATTGTTGATATTTATATATTTGTGTTAATTTAGTATAAGGGATGTTCATAAAATAAATCATATGTTTTTTAATATTGGCCCTACCAGAAATATAAAAAAGTAAAAAAGTGTAAACAAAAATTTGAAATGTCAGAAATAAATTGAGTATATTTTTGTATAGTTACAAATTAATAAATTTATATTAGAATTATAATAGACGAGTACCACTGGAAAATTCTTATATTTAATTGGAAATGTAACCATTTTCGACATTTGAAAATATTCTAATACTTTAATCTGAGCAAAGAATATAAATATTTAAGCCTTTTTAGAAAAGGTCCTAATGTCTGAAATAATCTATTTAAGTTATTTCCATTACAACTATTGTAAAAGTAACATTATATGGTTCTGTTTTGTAACTTTTATTGTCTCTGAATTGGTGGAGATGAGACTTCAAATAGTCAGCCATTGATGGACCCTTTACCTGCCATATCAATCTTTTTTATATAATTGAAATTAATTTATTGCATTGTTTATATTGGTCAAATTCTTATATTGGTAGAAAATGGGACAATTTCCATATCAATGTATTGGTCTATTGCGTGCAATTTTCTTTAAGAAAATAAAGCACATAGGTATTTTCAGCTAACATTTTATTATTTTTAAGTAGTGAATAAAATTAAAATGTGCCATATTGAGATAAAAATTTTTACTCAATATATACGAGGAGCTTGCATTCAAAACCAAACATGACAAAAATATAAAAAATGAGATACGCAATTAAAAATAAGTACTCAAAAATCAGTAAAATACTCATTTTTGAGTAAATTCGATGTTTATTATGGCTCCGAATATATAAGTTTTAATTTTGTAAAACACATGAACTCAAAAATAAGTACAATAAGTAAAAATTAATAAAAAGAGCATATGCTAGCCTACATAAATAACTTTCGATAAGTATCGAAAATTGCGACCAAGACTTACGGGGACTTGAATGCAGATCATCAAGCACAGCAGTTAAGAGCCTTATTCATTAAACTACCAAGGCGACTTGAAAAAGTTATAAACAGAAGAAATGTTAAAAAGGTGTGTCAAAAGAATGGGAAGTAAGATAACTGAGTTGTAATAACTTCGTTTCCATTTAAGCAATCGACATCAAATAATGGGGGAAACCATCTTTTGAACAACTATTTTAAGTTCGTAAGGTCACTTTTCTAAGATGGCTTGAACAGGAGCTGAGAAACTTTTCGAAAAACCAGTAGGTTCATGTATTCATTTTTAATTACCCTTTTTTTACGGTGTATGCATGAAATTCTATAAAAAAGATTATCTCTCTCTATATGCTTTTGCAAAATAATAATAATAATAATATTTTCAAAAATATCCCTTTTATTTTAAAACTAGAAAATCCGTAGGTCCATAGAGATGCATGCATCTATCAAACTTTTTTTTTGCGGTTTTCCCCGATTTGCGAATTGATGTCATATTTGTTTTTGCATGCACGCTCCTAATACTCAAACATTGTTTGATTTAAAGCTTAGTTGTTTAATTTTAATATTTTTCTTTTCTCCGAGCAGAATCTATGACCTATGAAGAAGTCCTGGACATTTTGGATAATCAAGAGGATATTCAAGACGATGTTATTGAAATGTTGAAATATTACGACGACTGCGTTCGAACAGCTGATGGAATGCGATACAGACGAAGAGAGAACCAAGCTTCCACACCTCAAGATCACGATGCTTACTATAAAAAGTTCTACGATTTAGTTCGCCATCTTTAATTCCTGGAGAATCCGTCAATATAATCAACCTAATTTGTCATTAAATGCTTCAACTACCATTCTACTATATTACTTTATCGTAGTTGTGAACTAAATTATATCATAGTAGTTTTTCATTATATAATATCATAGTAGTTTTCCATCATGTTATAAACATAGCAGTTTCGGACAATATTTTATTAGTTATGCTGTGTTAGATAATGCCTATATATATTGCTGAAAATTGTAATTCAAGAATAAATTCAAATAAGTATTTAATAAGGTTAACAGAAAAGGTTGGATTAAATAAAGCTTTGGTGTTCTCAAGTATGATTTTTTTCCTTTTAAAAGTACAAAAATTAGTCTATAAAATCAAAAATTTATAATTATAAGTTGTATATTTATATTCTACTTTTAAATTGCTACGTTTAAAGCTAGTAAGAATTAAACTTCTAAATTATAAAGTAATCTTTTAAAAATATCGACGAAATGTTTTTGAAGATAAACATTTTTAATTAGTAAAACTATGAGAATTTTTATTGTAGAGTTATAAATACAGGCAAAAGTAGTTGAAATCTAGCAAACTTAGATAGAATTATTTCAAAACAAACTTCATTCAATTTTAAAATTTACTTTAGTTAATGATTCTTTTAGAGTGAATAAAAAATAGAACACTTTCAAGAAAATCAAGTTAGACGGCGGAACAGTAGCCAACTCGCATATATATATATATATATATATATATATATATATATATATATATATATATATATATATATATATATATATATATATATATATATATATATATATATATATATATATATATATATATATATATATATTGTTAAATAAATTATAATTAAGTCAGTAAAAATTCTAAGCAACTAATACTGTGAGGGGTGTGAAAATAGACAAATTGTTAAATGAAAATAAAAATCATGCATCCACATTTCAGTTGTTATTAACCTATATTTTACGCGTTAATTATTAAAGAAGGCATATTTTCGAGTGAATACTATCAAAAATGTTTTTGATGACGTGTTTAAAATCGGCTTTAAAGCTTATTGTAGTTGGGTTAAAGATAAAAGTTACTTATTGGAATGTAGGGTGTTTAACTTCTTGTCAGTAATACTTTAAGTTAGATTTTTTTCTGAAAAAAAAGAGTATAATGTGTAAAATTTTAGAGATATAGATAAGTTATTTGTAAACACGCTGGTGATACATTTTATATTCCTGGATGAACCGAATTCTAAGAAAGCTCACAAGCTTCACTCCTAATAAAGTGATTAAAGCATGTTGTCGTAACATAAAATATTTAATTTTATTTGAATTACATATAACAGAAATACTGTAACGTATATTATCTGTTTGAAAATAGACATTCGAACAAATGAAGAGTTTGCAATGTTAAAAGTAATCGTTAAAATCTGCCATGAAATATGTTTCGATTAAACTTATGGTCAGAGAAATAACAGTGAAATTAACCACGAATCATCTTCAATTAAAATAATTCGTCCAAACTACGCTACATATTATTGCTAAATTTTGAGGAAAATCTCATGAAAAATGACTAAAATTAGTCATTTTTCATGAGATTTTCATTGAGATACATTCATTGACATTCATTGAGATACTAGAATATTGGCCTTTATTCATTATAAATTGCAATCTACTCTAAAAAAA
The DNA here is from genome assembly GCA_963932185.1 of Troglohyphantes excavatus. Taxonomy (NCBI): domain Eukaryota; kingdom Metazoa; phylum Arthropoda; class Arachnida; order Araneae; family Linyphiidae; genus Troglohyphantes; species Troglohyphantes excavatus. Next base: position 30,611,405 of record OZ010676.1, read on the forward strand.
GAAAAAATCACTTTGAACCAGGTATTGCAAATGACAAGTATAATGGTGTACACCGATAATGTCTTATTTCGCAACATTTATAGTTAACGGCTTATAAAATAGAGAAGTAATTAATTTAGTAAAATTTAAGAATATCAGCAGATCTGTAACACCCCCCCACACAATCTAGTATCTAAAATTGCTAAAAGCTTAATATTTATTTTTGATGGACTTAAAAAACTTTTGTTGTTATCCAAATAAATCTAACATAATTAGTTGACTATTAGATAATTAACTAATACAACTCAATAATGTTGATTAAAAATTTCCTGGACAATTTTATGAAAAATAGATTTAAAAAGAAATATGAATGCCGTATTGATTGCTTATAGAATTCCTATATAATTTTTGCAATCGCCAGCAATTGAACATATTATAACAGTCACTTATAATTTATACATCAAGAATTTATAAAAATATATTCACACAAACATAATTGGAATCATTCAAAAGGAATATTGTCTAATTTTAGTTAATATTTTAAATAGTCATCTAAATTATCGTAAGTACTTAATTCTAAAAGTAAACACAACACATAGTATCGGTGGACTGTTTTATTAATCCTTTGAAATATATCAGTAATAATATACCTTTATTTTTTTTATGGCATTATACTCATTCTAAAGAAGCAGCTGTGAACCATATCAGACAGTGTCCAATACGGATTTCTAAATTATATCAGCTTTAGTTGAAAGCGAGCGTTTTCCGAAACGAAGACGAAGGGATGGGATGCGTTGAGATTTTCGCACCATTTCATGAAATTCTGGGAAACCTCCATTATCCATGATGGCGTTGTACAACTCACGCAGTTCAACTACAAAAGAGAAGAAAACAATTATTAATTATCAGTTTACATTTGAATTAAGTTTTTTAAAATACGCTAAAATAAAAACATTGTAACCGAACATTCAACATTTTATGAGTCTAAAGAACACTACCTGTAGGGTAAATAAAATTAAGAATTGTTGACGTTCTATATATATATATATATATATATATATATATATATATATATATATATATATATATATATATATATATATATATATATATATATATATATATATATATATATATATATATATATATATATATATATATATATATATATATATATATATATATATATATATATATATATATATATATATATATATATATATATATATATATATATATATATATATATATATATATATATATATATATATATATATATATATATATATATATATATATATATATATATATATATATATATATATATATATATATATATATATATATATATATATATATATATATATATATATATATATATATATAAAGTGTAAATATTGATTGAGATTGAAACATGGATTTGTAGAAGATACACTAGGAATACTTGAATAAACAGATATATGTATACCTGATTCTTTAATTTTTAGATTTTTAGAATATTTTATTTTCAAGTAATTATATTATTTCATATATTTTGCTGAATTATCCTTGACAATTTAATGAAAATTAGTGGTTACAGTACAATCTAAAATTTATTTTAAATTCACATGTATATGGTATATTTCTTGCTTTCTGTATGCAAAAAAAAAAAAAAAATTCAAACTTATTCATAATATAATGGGTAAAAATTGTTTATAATTTTATTATCTTTAATTATTGAAATAACAAAAATAAATATTCTCAATTATTACTTGTCAAGAAAATGTAATGGAATGCTAAAAGCCAAAATTACATAAAGCATATTAATTTGTTTATTATAAGTATAAGATATTTTGATTTTAATAAAGAAGTCATTCTTCTTTAAAAAAAAAACGAATAATTATCTTCTTAAATCAGATCGAAAAGAATGCAACAGGAGAATTTTCGCTGACAGCACAAGATAAATATCGTTTACCCTATTGGAGATTGATGTAGTGGAAAGGTATCCGAAAGAGATTGGTCTTTTTGGTTCTTCTAAAGCATCTGAATAAAATAGTCTAAAAAAATACACCAACTTCTACGATATTAAGTTGTGCATCGGGTTTTGGAATGTCGAAGATTATAAATGATATATATACAGTACTTAATCGAATACCCAAACAATTAACTGAATCACAAATACAAGGTGCCTATTTCTTTGGAGAAATATTCTTCGATATTAAAAGCATCGTTATCAAACAGATGGTGGGTGGAAGAAATAAATGAAAAGATAATGTTATTTTACTTTAAAGATGTGTATTTAATATGAAGAATATTTAAAAAAAAGAAAGTATTATAATTTGGTTTTGATTTTTATATAAGTGTGCAATTTTGAGTAGGAGAAAGGATGCACCTTTAAATGATGATTAAAAAAAATCTAAAAACAAATCTTGCACTTTGAATGTAGTAATAAATATATTCTTATTTATTACATAAACCTTAAATAAAGAAACTTTGATTTTGAATACAATTGTGGGATGAGAGGTTCGGAATTTATTTTTGTTTGTTTGATCTGAAACTTTGTATGGTGCTTTGAACAAGCAAGAGGCATCTTCTAGCAAAAGCAAAAAAATAAATTAGTGAGGTATTAGTAACTGATCAAAACTGTCATTTATATATAAAGTGCTTTAGTTAAATTTATATTATTACATAAATATTAGCTTCCACATAATAGATTTTTTTTGTATACATACGCATGCAACTCTATTGTTGCAGTTGCGTGTTTGTAAATTAATGCAATATTATGAATATTTTGTGATTTAAAATTGCAAGAGGAAATCTTGAATTTTCAGTCTATATCGAAGAAAAGATTGTCTTTTACTTTTTTGATATTTTTATTTCAACTATAAGTTCGTGAAGAAAAAAAATAATATTTGCACAAAATTTAAATGCCGATTGTATTGCAAAAATTAGGTAATTCCTCCGTTCAATATAAAAACTCTTTGACGTTTGTTAAGCCCTTCTTTTAAAGAAATTACATAATAAAAGTCTAAATCAAATATTATAACTTAATGTAATTAATTAAATAGAAATGCTATATGGCAAAGGTTTCTTTAAAATCTTTAATTATTTATTATTGAAATGAAAAAAACTAAAAGGACTCATAAAATATTCATATCTGTAACGTTAACAGTAAATTCAAAAATATTTGTTGGTTTGTTTTGTAAACTTTGCACTAGAGCTACTACACATGGACTACACATGCATTGCACTACACATGGACGATTAGTGAAAGTTCGGAATATATCCTGATTGTAAGACATGGGAACACTAACTTTTAACTACGTCACGGTCAAGTAAGAGTTAGCACCCACTATCCAAACTTCCGCGCTACGACCAACATGTGGACACTTGAACCTCAATAGTCCTAATGCGCAATAACCTCTTCCACACAATGAGTCTTTGAGATAGGAATAAGATGCCAATGAGTCCACACAATAAGAACTTTTCCACGATCAAACTGGGGATAAATGTCCGATAATTAACCTATTTAGCCGTTTTAAAGCTTATAAGATTTGAGTATTGCATTGTTCAAAGTTGTTTTATCCTATGCAATTAACACTTTTAAATAATATCCAATAATGATTATATTTTAAGTAAAACAGACTTTCTAGTATATAATTATACAGTTCTCAGCTTCTATAAAATCATCAATTAATATTTTTCATTAAAATACTTCCAAATATAAACTACAAATTCAGTTTGATAATTAAGGCATAACAGTACGCATTTATTGCTCAGGAAACTGTGTCTAAGGAAACCTTCAAATATATGACTACATTGTCCGTTGAAAGAGTACTTGTATGCTTATATAAAAAAAATAACATAATACTTTTTAAGGAAAATAACTTGGATTCTCAAAGGTACCCTTAGTTCACTGTTAAAAATGGGTACTTGAAAATAAGTAAAATGTACTCATTTCTGATTACATTTGATGCTCCGAATAAAGGAGATTCAATTTTTAAAAAAGACATGTACTCAAAGATGAGTAAATGCTTGCCTAGATATGCTGCCTACATATTCTGTCTTCATAAATCACTTTCAATAAATATCGACAATTACAACCAAGTATTACCGGGAATCGAACCCATGTCCTCAGAAATCCAGTAACTTATCCGTTAAACTACATGAGCGACATTAAGAAGTAATAAACAGAAGAAATGTTAAAACAGAGTGTGTCAAAAGAATGAGAAGTAATATATTTGAGTTGTAATAACTCAGTTTTTATTTAATAAATTTACTGCTTAAAAGTATGTATTTTCAAAACAGTTTTTATACTCTTTTATACATATATATATATTTCAAGGTATCGACATAAAATAATGTGGAAATCCATCTTCTGAATTACTATCTTAAGTTTGTCTGATTTCATTAAGATCGCTTGAATAGAAGTTGAGATTAACATTATTAAATCACATTTCTAGTTTTTGATATGCAATTATACTTCATTTACGATGCAATTATACTTAAAGAGAAAAGAGTAGGTTTAGATACTCATTTTTAGGTACCTTTTTTACAATGTTCTTCTCCACTATAAAGCGTATTATTTTCATAAGACATTCATTCACTTACCATTAGATTGTAGATTCACAATCATACCTAGCAGTTATTAAATAAGGCATTACAAAGATCACTATGGCTATACTATTTAATATTCTTACCTTTGTATTGCATTTCATTTCGCTATTAGGAATAAGGTTAATTAGTTCTGATTATGAGTAAAGGCTATCCAAGTAAGGCTAAATAAAATACAGTTGTTTCTTTTAGCTTATCAATCCTACAGCAATCTTTTGCATTAGATTCGAGGTGTTTTAGCTGTGGGTAGGAAGGTTTACTAGTTACCTAGCATAGTGTCACAGTCCACTTCCGTGTTGGAACTAGCAGACACTGGAGCTCCTGTGACTAGGAGCACGGAAGCTATTAGGAGGAATGAGATGCAAAAATTCATCTTGGAGAAACCTAAAACACATTTACAATTCCAACAGTTAAAAATGTCTAATTATGAATCAAAAATTAATTATAAATTTCCTATTATCAATAAAAAATGTCTAATTATGAATTAATATATGAGTCGCTAGATTTTAAAACGGGACGTAGGAAACCCCCAAATTGAAATCCTCTTTTAAAATCAAACGATTCATATATTCAAACGGATTTTAATAATTTTTTAAATTCTATTATAAACATTGTTTAGAATTATTTACAAGTAGGTAACGATCACATTTACGCGATAAAATAATGTTAAGAAAGTTATTTTTTTGTTGGTTTTGTTATTGGTTATAGCTGCCAGTGCACGATAACTATTTTTCACTAAATATTAAAAATATTAAACAAATAATTAAAAAAAAAGCGACGAGGAAAATGTTACACGAACTTTGCTTCACAGCAGAAAAATTATTTAATACAAAAATATCTTATTTTTATTCAATAAATATGCTACATTTTCTTTGATGTCTCATCTGTTATTGATTCTTTATCTAGTCATTATATTTTTCAATGCATACATAAACACAATATTTTAAATATGACACATATATGAGCCTTATATTAGAACACAGATGTTAAGTGTCGAAGAAACGGTGAGTTCATAATCGAAGGATTTAGAGTTCAACCTTCGTTGTCGAACCGAATATTGCAGTGGAGAGGGGAGGTGTACGTTATATCTGCCGTGATCCAAACATCATCACGTTGGTAGTTGCATAGAAATTTTCTAATTGCTTTTTGTGTAGATCTATTTTAACGTTAAATTATCAAATCTACGTAAAAGCACTTAACCATTGACATTTAAAGTGAAGGAATTAAATTAATTAAAGTTCTTTCAACGATATATGTAAGATAATTTTGCTTTAAAGTCGATTTATTTTTACTTAATGCCGATTTTAATTGTTTAAGACTACTCGTATAACCAAAAATAATTATATGCATATCTCATGCTTTACTTTTTTAATTATTTTAATCTTAAAATTTTAATTATTATTCACTTTTATAATTTTTAGAGTTATCTTTACGTTTCTATATCAAATGATATTCTACGTGAAATAATATTAAAATAGGTATAAACATACTTTATACCTATTTGGTAGGGCTCACCTTCAATATTTTTTATTTAATCTACTTTGTGGTAATGCAGGAAAATAAACTAAATATTTTGGTATGCACCCGAATCCATTAAAAACAGGATAAAAAAAGGGTATGTACATTAGTTAAAAAAAGTTTTGTATCTGAAAAAAACATTTTTCATCTTGGCATTGGAGCCTATCGTTTATATGTTTATATAATTTAATATATGCATGAAAAATGGAATGCCTATTTGTTTTGTCGTTGAAGTATAAAATAGATTTTCGACGTCCTGTTAGGGCTTGAGATTATCATTTGATGAAAATCCTTTCCAGGAAAAAGTTTCTGACTTTAAAACCGATTTGAAAAATACGGGGAAAAAGTTTGATGTCAGTTCATAATTTCGAATTTAAAGTGCGTATTCCCTTAAAAATTTATATAAAAATAATTTATATTACATTTTTTTTTAACTTCGCAGATTATTTTTTTATTGTTTAAAAGTGGATATTTTTAACAGTTTTTATATTTCTAGGTACGTTTTCTTAGGTTAATTTTTTTTTACATTTAAACATTATTTTAGTATTGTTTAATTTTTTGGGAGATATTGTCACATACATCCGTTCTCGTATCGCCAGTTTTATTAGAAGTATATATAATTTTTAAATTAATAAAATAGCTAAAAATTAGCGCATATAAACACACAAACACAAAGAGATCGGCGGCTAAGCGGTGAGAAATAAAAGAAGTAAGTTGTAGTAACTCAGTTATTTTCGAACATATCGACCCAAAAATAATAGAAAATCTTATTCTTATAATTATTTTGAGCTTATTAAGTTTCTTTAAAATAGGTCTAACAGATTCTAAAATTAGAGCAAACAAAATTGACTTTTACGTCAGTCTATCGATTGGGAAAGCTTTATACTTATAACTTTTCTAACTGGCGTTAAACCTTTACTAAATTGAAACTATAAATTTACCAAATTTTTTATTATCGGATTATTAATTTTCGAATAAACATTAACCCTTAGTTCTTTTGTTAGTAAAATTGTTTTATTCTGAATAAAAATATTAAAAAATATTTTCGAAAATTTTATTAAAATGACATAAAAATAAACAAAATACGTGAATACATATTTATACGTGTATTTACTTACGTTAAAACTTCTTTCTAACGGGCTAATATGGGCTTTGTCTATTTTAATGAAAGTCCTGTTTATAAAAATTATTTTTAAACGGATGCAATACAAAGGGGGTAGTACATCAATGAACGTACAGTAATTAGCTTTTAGCTATAAAAAGTGTTTATTACAGATCAAATAAAAAGTGCCTTTAACTTAGATTATTTTTAAAAAAATGCGTACGTTTTCACTGCCTTATTCTTTAAAACAAGAAGGTCATGGTTCATGTTGATTGTACTTTCAGTAGTTTGAAGAAATAATTAATTTCTGCTGAGTTTATATTTGATGATTATTTTTTCAGTTAACACTTCACCCATAACTCTTTTTAGTTTATTAGAATTTTTGCTTTTACCGACGATAATTATTTTAAACAAATGGCTACCATCTGCATTCGCTAACACACGATCTTTGCTTATTTTTCTGCCAGGCATAGTTTCCTTGGCTTTTGAAACTTGTGTATATCCAGGTAGATTTTTCCAGCAGCGTAGATATTATAAATTTGACTCATTTTTAATTATATTATTCAGTTTTCTTCTAAATGGTTCAACAGCTTCAAAATTTGCACTCAAGCTGTTCGATGTTTATTCTCTTGCCTGGAAATGTAAAACTCGTCAGATAAAAAAAAAGGATCCTTTATTAATATGATTTTTTTAACTCTCCGTTATAAAGAGGTTATACTGTATTGAATAAATTATAAGATTGCAGAAATACCGGAAATAGATAAATTTATTTTTAAAATTAGATTTTGTCAGAACCAGTCATTGTTAGTTAGATCATGCTGGAATATCAGACTGGAATGACATCTTGCTGGAATATCAGACCAGCTATGTCTGACTCGAGCAAGATGGTGCACTGCCACATTGAGAAAAATTGTACGTAAAGTTTAAAATATGAAGATTACTTAATATCACACTGCTTTATATTTACAGTCATTATAACTATTTAGCTATATTTTTATAATCCTAATAATTATTTGACACTTACGAATAGGTAATAACGTTTTTGTTAATGCATTTGTTTTTATTTAAAAATGCTTAGATTTCAGCAATATGGGCAATTTAAAATTATAAACAAATCAAATAAGTGTATAAATGTTGTTGCATTTTTATTCTTAATATTATGATGATAGTTGTTGTTTAGCGAAAGAGATATTTTGGAGAATTTCGCACCTTCAAAACCTTAAGAACTTTGTTAATAATTTACTTTATTTTGTAATTTAACTTTAATATGTATTCTTTTTTGATTTTGAGTTATGTGATTTTTTACTCATCTGTTTGTTACGCGTTTTGATAATATATACATTACGTTATAGAATGTTCCATCTGTCAATAAAAACGAAACTATGAGCTTTAAACCCTCTAAAGGACAAGCAAAATACCGAATCTGTAGGTTTGTTTTCATTTAAATTATATTTCCAACAGATTATCTATTTTTTAAAAATATATATTTAAAAGTTATTTTGTTAGAGAAGGATTACAAAAGTCCTCTGAATGCTTTAAATTGGAAAAATATTTCAAAGTAGAGATTTTTTTGAACTTTTATATTATGTGTACTGCTGTAAAAATTGGAGATACACGAACTTACATACGGTATTGTTGGTGATTACATGCATTCTTTTACTTTATTACTTATTTCTAATTCATATTAACTCTGCTGAGGAGCTCATATTAACTGTTAACAGTGGTTAGGTAATTTCTTTTGTTTGTTTTCAATAGCGATTGTCTAGTTGTTTATACGCGCCATTTTCAAGTTGTGACAATAAAAATTCAATACTTTCATTTTGCAAAATATAGTTAGAGAGTAACTTTTGCATACACGATCATTCTCAGCAAGGATTTTGTCCTAATGCTGAAGAATGAAGATTGTAGATGTAGTTTCTGAAAAGCTAAATATGTTAGAGGTTTAGACTGACATAATTGAATGCAATATTTTTGTCGCAGTTGTGATAGGTACAAAACTAAATTTCAAGGTAACATCTACTCGATGAAAAAGTACCTACTAGAGAAAACTGAAAACTCAACAAAAGCCTCAGTAATGTAATATGGTCTCAGATTCCCTAACTTGCCTTTATACATATTGAAACACTTTCAGTCGGTGTTTAGGATGCAATATGTCCCTTAAATATAGAGAATATTTCAGAACTTGATGTTCAGGCAGCATTAAGGATAAAACCTGTAGAATATGTTACATGTGCCATGAACTGTTTAGATCACAAGATATGCATTTAAAGGCCAAAAATGGATTTTGAGAAACATCGAAGAAAAATGAAAAAATCAAAGTACTAAATAGAAAATTTAGAAGAAACAGTAAAACAAAGTTACGGAAGCAATATTTTTTAAATAAATAATTTTTTATTTCAAAAGGAGTTTTTCATAATTTTTTTTTTTGTAACTCAGGTATCTTTTGCTCAGAAATTATATCAACTATGCATCTGAAATTTTAATCCAATATTTTCCCTACATTACCATGTGTTACGTATTTACCATATGTTCTTATACATATGTTCCTTAACGAGATTTTGTTTATCTGCGCTTATTTTTGCTAATTTTTAAAAATTAGAAGTTACCTTTGATAATTTTTTTGAAAAATAAATTAATGAATATGAAATTATCATTTTATTTCAGTAGCATATCAAGCATATATTCAATGTTCTGAAAACAAAATCGAACACTTACTTTCAATATTTTTCTGAGAGAAAGGTATTTAAATGTGTTGATTTAACATTACCATTATATAAGATACTAGCTCGTCTTAAAATCAAATAAATAATTAACGAAAATTTATACCTTTATCATTCTTCGGGTTAAAAATAAAGACCAATTTTCATACAGGAGAACTTTCATTTTAACTACATACTTCAATATTATAAAATAGTTGTAAATAAAAAAAAAGGTTTATTACTATATATATCTTCTGTTATAAAAAACAACAACTTTGAGTATACTTCAAATTCCACTTTCATTATAACTCACCTTTTTTTTTTAAACTATGTACTCAAAATTAAATAAAATGTACTTATATTTGATTACATTCGATGCTTATCATGGCTCCGAATACATAAGTTTCAATTTTGAAAAACGCATGTACTCAAAAATAAGCACAATGAATAAAGAGAGTAGATATTGGCCTATATAAGCTGTCTTCATAAATAACTTTTAGTAAATATCGACAATTACAACCAAGAATTACTGGGAATTGAATCCATATCCTAATGCACCGCAAGGAGTTATTAACAGAAAACTTGTTTAAAAGGTGTTCGAAGAGATTGGAAAGTAAGATAATTGAGTTGTAATAACTCAGTTTCCATTTAAGCAATCGACATAAAATAATGTGGAAAACCATCTTCTGGACACCTATTTTAAGTTTGTCAGATCGCTTTATTAAGATGGCTTGAACAGAAGAGAAGCTGATATTAGCAATATGAAATCCACTGCTCATTTTTGAGAAAGTACACTTACTTAAACTTGAGTACGTCATCGCTCATTTACGATGCAATTGTACTCAAAGGAGTAGATTCAGGTAATAATTTTTAAGTACCTTTCTTACAGTGATTATTTAACTATAAAAATACATTTAATTATGTTCAATTATTATAAACATCACATGGGCGGCTTGTCCCAAAGTGGTATAAGGAAGTGAAGCGAAGTGGTTCAACAAAAATTTTAAATATATGGTATAAGTCCAAACACACAGTTACGAGACAAAAGTTTTAAAGTTTGCAACTCGTCACTACTCATATAATGTTAAGTGGAATGATATCCAACTCCTTAGAAGGCTATTTATTAATCTCAGAGACACACCTAGCCGCCCATATATTTAAATATATTCGATATAGTAAAGAAGAGAAACCTTAAATAAATGTATAAAATTAATAATGAAAATATAATTGATGCTATTCGAAAGATACAATTAATTACGGTAAAAAATACGTTAAATTCTGTTCAGCTATATAAAAAACCTTTATTCAATATTAAAGAAACTTCACATTTACTTTGATAACAGAAGATAAAATATACATTCTATTTTTATAAGAAAATCTCTTATAAGTCTATCATTTACTGGCTGAAGAGTTTCATTGATGCATACTTACTGTAGTGACAATTGCTGATATACCAATAATCAAACAATGTTAAGTGGAATGATATTAAACTTTTTAGAAGGCAACATATTGAACTCGGAGACACACCAAGCCGGCCATTTATTTAAATATATTCGATATCGTAAAGAAAAGAAACATTAAATAAAAACCTTCAATTAGTAGTGAAAATGTAATTTGTACTATTCGAAGGATACAATTAATTACGGTAAAATATATTAAAAATCAATTCGGCAATATAAAAAAATATTTATTCAATATTAAAGAAACTTCAAATTTACTTTGATAACAGAAGATAAAATATACATTCTATTTATATAAGAAAATCTCTTATAAGTCTATCATTTACTGGCTGAAGAGTTTCATTGATGCATACTTACTGTAGTGACAATTGCTGATACACCAATAATCAAACAATGTTAAGTGGAATGATATTAAACTTTTTAGAAGGCAACATATTGAACTCGGAGACACACCAAGCCGGCCATTTATTTAAATATATTCGATATCGTAAAGAAAAGAAACATTAAATAAAAACCTTCAATTAGTAGTGAAAATGTAATTTGTACTATTCGAAGGATACAATTAATTACGGTAAAATATATTAAAAATCAATTCGGCAATATAAAAAAATATTTATTCAATATTAAAGAAACTTCAAATTTACTTTGATAACAGAAGATAAAATATACATTCTATTTATATAAGAAAATCTCTTATAAGTCTATCAATTACTGACTGAAGAGTTTTGTTGATGCATACTTACTGTAGTGACAATTGCTGATGCGCCAATAATCCAACAATGTTAAGTGGAATGATATTAAACTCTTTAGAAGGCAACCTATAGAACTCAGAGACACACCTAACCGCCCATATACATAAATATATGCGATATCGTAAAGAAGAGAAAGATTAAATAAAAGTCTAAAATTATTAATGAAAATGTAATTTGTACTTTTCGAAGGATACAATTCATTACTTTAAAAAATCTGTTAAATTCAATTGAGTAATATAAAAAAAAATCTTTATTCAATATTAAAGAAACTTCAAATTTACTTATATATACTTATATATCAGAATATAAAATATACATTCTAATTTTATAAGAAATTCTCTTCTAAGTCTATCAATTACTGGCTGAAAAGTTTCATTGATGCATACTTACTGTAGTGACAATCGCTGATACACCAGTAATCAAATACTGTTAAGTGAAGATATTCAACTCTTTAGAAGGCAGCCTATTGAACTCAGAGACACACTAAGCCGCCCATATATATAAATATATTCGATATCGTAAAGAAGAGATAGATTAAATAAAAGTCTAAAAATTAGTAATAAAAATATAACTTGTACTATTCGAAAGATAAATTAATTACGGTAAACAGTACGTTAAATTCAGCCATTAAAAAAAATATTTATTCAATATTAAAGAAACTTCAAATTTACTTAGACAACAGAAGATAAAATATACATGCTAATTCTATAAAAAAAATCTCTTCTAAGTCTATTAATTACTGACTGAAGAGTTTCATTGATGCATACTTACTGCAATGACAATCGCTGATGCACCAGTTGAATCTGAAGAGGCAAGAGAAGAAATCAGTTGCAAGGATGCCTGTGGATCTCTTTTGGCCATCTTTTATACCCAAAAATCTGGACCATATACCACGTGATCACATACATGTCGTCCCGCCTCCTTTGAATTGACCGAAGTCATGATCAAGAAACTTTTCACCCCTCCCCTTATTTTGCTCCAATAAGAAGAAAGCTGCGCATCTTCTCTGTTTCTTCGGTTCATCTATTCCAAAGTCCCCTGGTAATCCCCCCTCCCCCCCTCTCCCCCTCCACCCCCGGATGAGATTTTGTTGTTTTTATATTATTTTTTTATCTAGTGTTCATCCTCATCGGTGTTGTGTGAATATGAAGCCAATCTTATTTTTTTGTAAGGGAATGGGGGTGTAAAAATGTTTTTTTTATGAAAAATTTATCTTTTAAAATGGTTTGAAATGTTCATTAGAATTTCGGAATTCTATTGACATTTTTAACGAATTTTGATTTTTTCACCTTCCCCTGAACTTTAAATGTAAGTCAACAGATGGATTTTTAATGAACTGAATTCAGCTTACATATTCATTGATTTCAGTAGAGGTGAAAATTGCAATTTTTGGAAGGGAAACAAATTTTACTCTTGCAAATTTCACTCTTGAAAATTTAATTTTGTAAAAATCCCTATCTCCTAGAAATTTTCTTCAAAACATTCATTTGTATTGAGTAGATTCTGTGTTTGAAATTAGTAAATTAAATTTTATATGGTCTGATTTGAGCAATTTAACATAATCGTGATTATATTTCTAAACAGGTAGAAGAAGAGAAAACTCTATATTGGGTGATTTGATTTTTAACCGACATCAGAGGCCAACTCAGCGTCAGCGCAAAGAGGAGGTAAACGATTACTGCCAGTATGTATTTTTTATGTATGTTTTTGTGTAACTTTTTCGTTTCAATTCAACTGTTTGAATAATTCTTTTTTGTTACGTCGGGAATGTCTTTTTACGGAATAAAATTTCGGTTATCTGGTTTATCCAAAAAGCTAAATTAACCGGACTTTTTAAAAAAATATTATACGATGTGGATAGTTTTTTTGTTGGATAAAAATTATCCAGCTTATAACAAAATGCAAAAAAAAATCGCTATTCTGCTCTCGATTCTCCGGAAATAGAAGATTAACTGAATTAAAAAAAAATTCCATGACTTAAATGTTTTTGTAGGATAGGGTAAGGTGGGGGGGGGGGATAGGTCTAGAACTCTATTTTTGACGTTTAAAGTTTAATTTCTCTCTGGAAACAAATTTGTAAAATTATAAACAATGCATAACATATATAAAAAAAAAATGGAGTATCTGTCTGTGGATTGCACAAAATCAGTCATTTTGACTTTTTTGCCTGAATTGGTATGCATTGATTCAGAAAATCCCAGTGAAATGTTTTTTTGTCCGTTTATTTGTTTTTTGTGCGGTTGTAACTAATAAACGACTGAACGGATATTTATGAAATTGCGTCATTTTATCAATAATCTTTCAACTTAAATATCTGCTCATTATTTCATGTAGATATCTGCAACCTATAAAAAGTAATAATTTTGTTCTCCATTTTTTCCTTGCATTATTCCTATTGGAAATTTACATTGTAGTTCTTCCCTTCATAATATTATTGTTAAAACCCACCTTGGTGATCAAAAATATTTTTCGACAATACTGGCTGCCTTCTACTTATGAGATTTTTCTTTGAAAAATAGATTTATTTAGCAGCAGATTTTATGATTCGGTAGTTAACAAAAATCTCAAAAGAGGAAGATAAACTAGCTTTTTCGCCTGATGCCATGGGTATTCATTCAAGCTCCGAACATGATTTGCTTTGTTTCAATATCTTAAACGCATCGGTGCCAAATTTCTTATCCAACGTTATTACATTTATGCGAATAGTGCTATTTATTGTTGGAATGGAACAGTGCTATAGTATCGGAATGGGCCACTCTAAAAGTTTAACTTAGAGTTTCTATATTTATACTTCCATGTAGATTATTTTAAAAGTTTCACCTCAAAAACATTTTATTGAAATTCAAAAACGAATATTTGAAAATTAATTAAAAAAAATATTCTCAGTAAATACTCATGCATGTATATTTAAACTTATATTTTACAATTATCTGAAATTTCAGAGTGAACAATTATAAAAAAAATAATTTTTATTTATTTTTCTTCAGAAATTATGTTCAAAAACGGATAGATAGACTCGGGTCGCCATTTGGCTTAAAAAAAAACTTCAGCAAATATGATAAATTATTTCAATGCGGAAGAATGCAATCCTTTTTTTTCTTTGATATTATATATATTATAGATAATTATTGCATCACCAGTACTAAAACTATTGAATGTAAAATTGACTACATGCGTTTATTGTCACTGAAGGATTAATTTAATGCCAAAAAAATATGCGACTTTTAAAATAATATAAGTTTTTAACACCAATTGGCTTTGAAGCAACATCGCCAAGTGTCTTACTTTTATTTTTGCAGAATACATTATTTTTACAAGGCTAATTCGCAAAGGCTTTTTAATCATTAATTTTTAGAAATTTTTATATAACAAAAAAACAATTTTTTTTTCACAAGAATAAGTTTAAATAATAGAATGTAAAGTCGTGAACTTAAAAATTAAAAAAAGTTCAAGGTTTAGGTATCTCGAAAACAACTAATAGTAATCGAATAAATCTAGATTTTGATAAAGTTTATTTTTCACAGTGCACAGAAAGTGATATACGATGGCTACGTTAAGAAAAATAAATCGCGCAGCTCTTACTTCGCAAATTGACCACGAGCAACGCCGGGCCATATTGCTAGTAGTTTTATAAAAAAGTTCACTTATTTATTGGAATCATAATCGTATATTGTTATTAGATTATCCTTTTTAAAAAATATTTTTAATATTTATTTCTTAAGGTAACCGACATCGATTTATAGTTATGGTAAAATGTTTTTTTTGTTGTAGAATTCATGGAATTTATTGTTTAAACGACGATACAATTTTTTTTAGTGAAATTAGTAACTTGAATAAAATAAAAAAAAACCTCGTCAACTCTTAAAAATTCAGTATACTTGATTTATACGGGGACGTTTTGTTACAGCTTTCTAAATATTTTTCTGTAATCCAACATTTTGAAAAAATCATCTCGGCTTTTTTATTATATTTAACATATAACACCTGCCAGCATAATTTTCGTTTGTTCTGATTCATGAATCTTTGCTGTATTGACATTATTTTTAACTTGTTTCGCAGATGATTTCTTTTATTTAATTTAAAACATTTTATATAGCTGCTAATGAAACATGTAAACGGTGTCTATTTTTTTATAGAAATAAGTTCTTTTGTTGAAATTTTATTTAAAATAAATATGTAACTTCATTATTTTAACATACAAACATTTTTTTAATATATTGCAGTTAACACTTGTCATTTATAAGCTAAAATTTCATGTTTTTGTAGAATAATTGCACTTTTGCCGAATTTTTACGAATTTCCTATTTTTTAGCATTATTAATTCGAAAACCCATTTTTCCCAACATTGAAAATAATTGCTACACAACATTTAAAAAAAAATTATAAAAAGGTTTCTATTTTATACAAAACAAAGGAAAATTGCTAAATAATTCGGCGTTTCTAGTTTTTATTTGGAAGTTTTCATGCATCAAACTCACACGTTTTTTTGTGTACTCGAACAAATCGACTGTTGGACTTGAATTAAATTACGCAGAAATGTAATTTTTGCTAAAATGTTCTCCATGAAACGAAGTAAAAAAGAACGAGATCAAAATGTAGGTTTAACACAAAATGTGTAATTTAATGTTTAATTTTAAAAAACTTATTTTACCCCATGGCACATTTCTCCCTACCTTACCCTAAGAATAAGGAATATCTCATTATGAATAAAATGTAGTACAATTTCGGTTATCCAGCATTCAATTCTTCGAAAAAGGCTAATCAGACTCTGTAAATAATCATTCGAATTTTTAGTTGGAATGGACTATTGCCAATTGGGAAAACTACAATGTAATTTCGTTAGTCTAGCATGTATTAAACAGAATAACTTTAGTTTTTTTCGTATGGTGAAAATTGTCGAGAGAAATGAAAAACAATAAATTAAAAGGGAAAAAGAAATAAATATAAAAAAGAAAAAATGAGTTCAAGAAAAAATAAGACTAAAATTATTTTTAATTTTTGTGAACACGTGGAAAAAATTCAAATACATAATGTTACTTTTATATTTATTACAAGTATTTGTCGTTTGTGTCCATTGATTTTAAAATTAATATAAAATATTTAGATCTTGTTCAGAAAGTATAAAAATATTTTTTACACTTTAACGTATTTTTTCTAATTCTATTTTATTTACACTTTAGTTAATTCTTGTAGTTATCTTCAAAACAATAAAAATTAATTAAATTATAATTATTGTTTATTCTTCTTATTTGAAATATTTCTTAGTTTAATTTTTTTTAAAGAAACTTTTTTAGTTAATTGAAAAAGGTTGCTTAGGTTATTTTTTTATTAATGCCTTTTGTTAGTTAGTTAAAATTTATAAGTATAATTCAAATACTATATTAGCACATTTACACTTTATCTACTATATCCGAAATGTCAAACGCAATAAATTAAAGTAATAGAATCAAGCATTTTTTTCATATGCATTTAATAAGAGAATTATGTCATTCCACATTTTATTTTAACAATAGGTATTGTAATCTCATAACTAACCTCGAAAAAATAATGTATTTAAGGCAACTATAAATCAAAACAGTAACACTAGTAGAATATTGTCAATGAAAGTTCCTTACAGCTCCATTGGTAAATCACGATTTCCAATTGACTCACAAATGTGTCTTAGACATATTAAATGTTATTTTAAATTGAATTTATAAAATGAGTCATTGATGTATATGAGAAAGATCTTTTGATGTGATTAATTAATCATATCTCAAGGGGAATTACTATAACACCTACCAACTTATCATTCTATATTAAACTAATACATACTTTAGTATGCATTAAAAGAACATTTTTAACACCGTACCTTAGCAAAAAAAGTATGCATATCGGCAGATTTGAATTTAGTTCCCACTTTCTTTAAAAGTGTTGTAAGAAATAAGCTATTTTTAATATCTTTTTGAAGAGAGCTGAAATCAAAATGCGTATATGCTAATGTATGGTATTGATTCTTTCTACCGAGCTATATACAGCGCACAAACTTCCTCCTGATGCATAAATCTCTGCATAAATTTATATAATACATGTACTTTATACAATATAAATATAAGAACTTTACATAATTTCTCTTTACCTATAATATCTCTATTTATATGTAATATCGTTATATATATGCAGTCCTGGACAAAATGATAAGGGTCAGTTAAAAGAAAATTTTAATTAGAAAAATCTTCACGAGGAAAACTCTAGGCATTTTTTTTGTTAGATATATTATTGCGCTAAGAATTATAGAAAATACGATTTTATTCAGAAAAGCAAAATATGTGTTCTATTTCTCATAATTATATTTTCTCATAACACAGGTGGACAAAATACTAAAATCGTTATTTTTTCCTCATGTTACATGCAAAATTTACAGATATTATGTTACTAAGCTATACAAATCCTTCTACGTCATTTTTTTAAAAAAAAAAGCTTTGTGATGGGATGGGTAGAAACAAATAATTACTTGAAAAGAAACGTTTTTCGTATTTTAGAGACTTGGGTGAAGTTCTAGCGAAAATTTTCCGCTTGAATCAAACGATCCAAGATAGTAGTTCAAAATTTCCTGAAGTATCTTATAAATTATGGCCAAAAGCGAAATATAGGTAGACCAACTTCATTAAATGCTCGATAAAAGAGACAAGTCATAAGGTATATAGCAAAAATAATTCGTTTTCGGTACGAATTTGTAAACAATTTTTAACTTACTTGTTCATTTAGAACTCTACAAAAAGTGATGTTTTAGAATCCCTTTTTAACCCTCTGATGCTCATGAACGTGATATCATGTCCGGGAATATCTAGATTTTCTAGCAGTGTGCACCCAACCTACTTTAAAATTCTATCTAGTTTTTCTAGCAGTGTGCACCCAACTTAATTTAAAATTCTATCCAGATTTTCTAGCAGTGTGTACCCAGCCTAATTTAAAATTCAATCTAGGTTTACCAGCAGTGTGCACCCAACCTAATTTAAAATTCTATCTAGTTTTTCTAGCAGTGTGCACCCAACTTAATTTAAAATTCTATCCAGTTTTCTAGCAGTGTGTACCCAACCTAATTTAAAATTCTATTTAGTTTTTTTAGCAGTGTGCAACCAACCTAATTTAAAATTCTATCTAGTTTTTCTAGCAGTGTGCACTCAACCTAATTTAAAATTCTATCTAGTTTTTCTAGCAGTGTGCACCCAACCTAATTTAAAATTCATAAAAGTACTCCATTTTATAATATTATTTTTAATTTAAAGGATTCAGGTACAACTTACAAGCTATTTTTTTACAATTACTTTAATTTTTTTTTTTTAAAATATAAAATATAACATGCCCAGAAAAAAAAATTTAATATCCAAGGAGTGAAAACAACTTTAAAAATGCTAAAATCGTGTGAGATTCAGTGGGTTAAAATACAAAAATTAAAGGATTCATTTATCTTGAAATTTTGCATTTGAAGTATCGACTAGAATTAATAAATAAAGATGTGGTTTTCTGAGACATAAGTGGGATAATATATTTTTTTTAATGAAAAAAAAATTAACCTTGATATTCTAGACGAATTTAAATATTATAATGTATCTGCGCACGGCTGTCAAAGTAGACAAAGTCATGGTTTGAGGCAAATGAAGTCCAAGTTCTTGATTATCCATCAATGAGTACCGATATCAACCCAATAGAAAACTATTTCATTCATTATACGTTCTTGTGCGTAGAATTTATGAAAATTATTGTTATTCTCTATGACATTCAGGCTGAGATAAGTGATAGAAAAAAAGGGGCAGATTCATTGATTATTAATGTATTTATTGTCAAAAAGGTGAATAGTTTTTTTAAAAATTTTGTCCATTTGTATCGAGAAATTAGTAATTGAAATGGAACACATACTTAAATTATCTGAATAAAATTGTATTTTCTGTATTTGTTATCACAGAAATATATCTAATAAAAAATTGCCTAAACTATCTCTACTGTAGTTTTTTTCCTATTTCTGCTATTTTTTACTTAGCCTTATAATTATGTTCATAACTGTATGTATTTTATATATTAAATTTTTTGTGTATTGAAATTTTAAGTCTGTGAATTTTGTTGTGATTGTTCAATTTCAAAGTAAATTTTTAGGGTTATATCTTGTCTTTTAAAATTGAGATTTTATTACGTTGTGTTCCTGCTTGTTGCAGTAGTTTGTCTGTTGTACTGGGTGGGATTGCTATATAATGACGGCCTTTGGCGATTTCCCTGAATGCCTTAGGGCGGGACTGAATAAAGAAAAAAATATATTATATATCTTTATATAATATCTCTACATAAGATGTACCTTCCCATTAAGGTGTACGTCTACGATACTAAGATTGTATAAATATTCCAAAAACTTTCTTATTTGCAAAGTGTTATTTTAAGATCATGCTTGCAATGGTAATATGTTTTGTAAACTTTCGACTCAATTTCTGAAGAATTGCATTTTTAACATATGTCTCTTCATTCCAAATATGATAACTCAAGTCTGTTTAAACTTTTTGGAAAAATTATTCTTCCATTCAAGTTTATATTAGTTGGGAGATGTTGTGATTCTCAACAAAAAAAGATTCGTTAATGTTTTTTATTTTTAGTGGAGTTTTAAATTTCGAAATGTGAAAAAATTATGATTTTTTAAAAAAACTTTCTAGATAAAATATTATTTAAAAAACCAACTTTAAATGCTATAAAGGTTATGGAGGTTCACAACATTAAAATTGATACTATTATCAATTTTCAATAAAAAATATGGTCAATTACGACTTACGTAATCGTGTTTGAAAAAAACATGCTAATTAGATAATAAAATGATAATTATCTCATTAGCATTTGACTTCATTCATAGTTTTTTTTATGGATCGCCATGGATTTTCTAGTGTTTTTATACATGAATTTTTATTTAAAATTATATATTTAAAAATATGTTTTTTTCAAGTGTGACCGTAAAACCCATATAATAACTTCTTGGAATAAAATAATTATGTTTTCAGTAAAGGAGATTTTGCTCAAAATTTCCTATACAGTTTGAAAATTATCATAATCAATCAGTATTTTTGGTAGTATGAACTATGAATAATTTCTATATAAGCAATATCACGTAATTTATATATAGTATATAAACAATAGTACTAAAGTAATCTCCAAAAGTGTGACTCATAATTTGATTTTGTGAGTTCCAATCATTCTCATATAACTTTTGTTTACAGAAACTAAAGTTCTAGTTGATTAGTTGAGAAAAAGCAATATGCAGCGAAAACTAATTTACTATTCATTAGATCAGAAAGCGAAGCCTCAAACTCTTCTTATTCAGGCCAATCTCCTAACCCTATATTCTTGGAGTCTAGAGGCTTGATTTGAGACGGACGAATTGATAGACCAGTAACGGAATTAAAGGGTCAGAAATACGAGTGTCTATGTCTGTCTCTGTTACTCTCATATCACGTAGAGATAGGAAACAAGATTTGTTAGAGCTAAAATATATTGGGATCATTAATTTTATCATGAATGTCTCCGACATTGTCTGTGATTGATTCAATGGAACTTTTGATGAACCTTATTAGTTCTATTCCCTTGTGTTTGTCGCCAACTTCAACGTCGCCAAATCGGACTTCTTCTGACCACTTTCTTCAAAACAACATAAGTTATACTAACTTGTTATTTTAAAAAGATACGTGGATAAAGTTAAATGGGCTGTTTTGGAGGCCGAATTTTTCTATTAAATTTAATGATGTCTGTTGTTATACACTAATAAAACATACTTTAAAAATTATATAAAAATCCCCAAGAAATTTGGTGGAAGATTTTCGTTCCTATTAATTTTGACTGTAAAATGTATACTCGACACCAAATGACTGTTTTCGCAAATACGGAATTTGTTTTATTTATATGTGGAATATCGTTTGATGGCTTCGTCATTTTAGTGAAAAAGCGTTTCTTTGCAAATCTAAGTTCTATTTGAAAATGCAATGAAGAAAGTGTTTAGCGACATCTCGTATCAACCAAATTAAACTTCAAAATGTTTTTCTCATAATTAAGTGAATAATTTTACTCTAAGTTGTTAGGTTGCGGGTGTAGAGGTTTTCAAAGTTGTGATATTCTTTTGTAATCATATTGCATTTCAGATATCCTTGTGTTAGTGGAAATATACAAATTTTACATGTCAGTAAAATAGAGTGGTATTTTTATTTAATAATTATTACAATATATGAAATGTTTCAAAAAGGAGAAAAAATCGTCAATTTAACAAATAACAGGTTTTGGCAGTTTCTATATAATAAAAAGTATAATGTACGTTGTGAAAAATTGAATAAAAAATTAATTAAACTTCAAAATGTTTTTTTCATAATTAAGTGAAATTTTTTACTCTAAGTTGTTTAGGTTGCGGATGTATAGCCTTTCAAAGTTGTGATATTCTTTTGAAATCACATTTTATTTCAGATATCCTTTGTGTTAGTGGAAATATACAAATTTTACATCTCAGTAAAATAGAGTGGTATTTTTATTTATTAATTATTACAATATATGAAATGTTTCAAAAAAGGAAAAAAATCGTCAATTTAACAAATAACAGGTTTTAGCAGTTTCCATATCATAAAAAGTATGCTGTACGTTGTGAAAAATGTTATGATTAGAGAATTGTTACTATGAGTGATTTATAGAAATTAATTATACCATGGTTTGAGAATATTCTATATAACTTTTATTAACGTGAAACGTCCTTAAATTCAGGTACACGAGAGATAGGAGCCCAATGTTACAGTTTTAAAATATAATGCTTTGACAAAAAGCACGATTGGCATAAAGATGGGTTCACTCAATAAGAAATTTGACTACGATGAGTGTAAGATCTCGAAACAAATTTGCGCATGCTCAAAGCATGGATAAGGAGAATACCAGTGTTCGGAATTAAGAGATAAAAGTTTTGAGATTAAGAGAACCGTTATTGGCACCTATTAATTATTTTTAGTTTCCAAAATTTTCTGCTTAGGCGTATATTTTAAAATTATTTAAAATTATTTAAATTCCTTAAGCAGAGCTGTCAACTCATAGCTTTGTAATAGTTAAAGCTTCTGTTGCATAAAACTAGAATCATGTTTCTATTTGTACTTTAAAATTATAACCGCTTTACTG
The DNA here is from genome assembly GCA_963932185.1 of Troglohyphantes excavatus. Classification (NCBI taxonomy): domain Eukaryota; kingdom Metazoa; phylum Arthropoda; class Arachnida; order Araneae; family Linyphiidae; genus Troglohyphantes; species Troglohyphantes excavatus. The sequence continues at coordinate 30,634,665 of OZ010676.1, forward strand.
ACAAATTTACTAAATATTGAGTATTACTAAACTTTTTTTCATTTAGTTTTTCTAATTTATGAATAGATTAAACAACACATGGAATTGCTGATTTTTTTTAAATACTAAAGTATGTCTATGTTAGTTTTTTTAAACAAAATTAGGAACAAACTAGTTAGGGATGTATAGTATTTTTATGGTATGAGTGATTTGTGGGTGCCTAAGAAATCTAAAGTGTAAGCCTGGGCTTTGCGGCCTATGCCTTTGCGGGCCTATTCGGTAATCGGGCCCTCGGGATGTCTGAAATAATCTACAGCTTCAATAAAATGATAATAATACAAATGTTTCAATAGTTGAAAGTTTTCTTATTACGCATATATCTTCTCCACTTTTCTTATTATCTAATCTATACAGGGAGATGGGAATGCAGATGTTCTGTCAAGCAGACTATATTAAGTAAGCTATTGACATTATTCCAGGGTTAAAAAAGGTTTGGAGAAGATATGTTATCCTCTTCCAAAACAACAACGTGAAAGATGAATCCTTGGAGTTACCAGAATGACCCTTGGTGTGATCAGCAACTCAAATTGAAGATCAAGGCATTAGACTCACAGTATCATTAATAGACGCTTCCAACGGAATGTTTAGTTAAAGAGATGTCAAGTATTATGGTCACAGAAGAGGTATTAAGGTATGTGGAATTCCTTGCTTGTGATCAATGGAGTTCTCTGTAGTTGATGAGAATCTGTTATGGAAGACAGCTGACGACGAAACATGTCGTGGACGGGAATTAATGCAGGGTTCGAAATTAGCGTGTGCACAGGTGCAATGTGCACCTAACTTTTTTTTGAAAAACACCGATTTTATTTGTCATTCCAAAATACTCAAAAAGATTGATTACTGGTTAATTTTATGTTTATTGAAATTTAAAATATTATTTATTTATTAAAATATGCAATATAAAAAGGTGCTTAAAAATGAGTACATGTACGTACTCGTTTTCTTTGAGTACAATATCATCGTGACGTACTTCAATTTAATTAATCGTACTTTCACAAAAATGAGCAGTGTGATTACTTATTGCTAATCTCAGCTTCTGTTCAAGCCATATTAACAAATCGACGTGACAAACTCAAAATATTTGTTCAGAAGATGGTTTTCCACATTATTTGATGTCGATTGCTTAAATGGAAACTGAGTTATTACGGCTCAATTATCTTACTGCCCATTCTTTTGCCACGCCTTTTTAACATTACTTTAGTTTATAATTTCTTCACGTCGGTCGGGCTCTGATAGCTTAACTGATAAGGCGCTGGACAGCGATGCCTGCAGATATGGACTCGATTATCGGTAAGTCTTGGTTGTAATTGCCGATATTTATTGAAAGAGATTTATGAAGGCAGACGAATGTGTTAAGAGATGAGAATATTTTACTTATATTTTAATACCTATTTTTAACAGCGCGTTATTTATGTAAAACAGCAATTAAAAAAAACCTTCTGGCATATTTCTGAAAAATATGACTTATTTTGGTCTTTACATCTGAAATCTCTTATTATCCTTTCATAAATTGATTTTTGTTTAGAAAAATATTTGATTTGATTGAGTAGCAAAAATATATTAAAAATCGATTTGAATTAATTACATAAAAATGCATTTGTCTGACATATAAAATATTTGAGTTTCTGCATTGGTTGCAAAAATTGAGTGGGATTGTTGATGCATGTGGCTAATTTGATGATTAGAAGATATTTTTTTTAACAAAGCAACGGTTGCTTTTATTCCTCCTCGTTTTCTCCCTTGCAGAACATGCTTTTTCTTACATATGCTTTTCTCATCGCGTGTTGTTATTTGAATATATCTGTATTGTATATTTACATTGGCGTTTTAATTAAAAGATAAGCCTAAACGAAAATATCCAATACCGAAATCGAAGTAAAATTGGAAAAAAAAAATTCAAAAAAGTTTGAACACATCCGTTTCAGACGATATAAGCTGGCAATAAAAGGTTTCGTTGTCAGTTTATTTGTAACAAATAACTTGTAAATTTTAATTTCTGCTCCTTGAATTTTTTGTGCACCTGATTTGAAAAGTTAATTTTGACCCTTGAATTATTATAGTCACGTTTATGAGTTGATATGTTTTCGAAAATCTTTATAGCAGTCCTGTTGGTTTATACACTGTTAAAAATAGGTACTAAAAAAAAAGTAAAACGTACTCATTCTTGAGTACATTCGATGTTTATCATAGCTCTGAATACATAAGTTTCCTTTTTCAAAAATACATGTACTCAAAAATGTATAAAAAAAGTAGTTGATTGTTTACATAAATCACTTTTAATAAATATCGACAATTACTACTAAGACTAACCGGGAATCGAACAAAGATCCTCAGGTATCGCAGCCCAGTGCCTTATCGTTGTACTACCAGGGCGGCGTGAAGAGGTTATAAACAGAAGTAATGTTAAAAAGGTGTGCCAAAAGAATGGGAAGTAATATAATTGAGTTGCAATAACTCAGTTTCCATTTAAGCAATCGACATCAAAAAATGTGGAAAAACATCTTCTGAACAACTATTCTAAGTTTGTTAGTTTGCTTTGTTAAGATGACTTTAACGGAAGCTGAGATTAGCAATATTAAATCACATTGCTCATTTTTAAGAAATTACGATTACTTAAAATTACGACGCAATTTTACTCAAATAAAAACGAGTATGCTCAGGTACTTATTTTAAAGTATCTTTTTTTTTCGGTGTATTTATTTAAAAATTACATTGACAAAATCCGTGATATGTACGTGAAAGGCCTAAAAATTGTCATACTGATCATGCATTTATTAGTGAGCCACTGGTAGTCTTTATTAGTACAAACAAAGTATGTAAAGGGTAGATTTAATTACATACTTTAATACTTTAAAAAATGACGTACTTTAAAAAATGAAAGATATAAAATAAAGGGCAAAAATAATTACAATTTTGTTATTTTCAAACAAATTGTGGATATATCGTAGTACGACTATCTAACCCTTGATTGAATGATTTTTATTAAAGCACCGTACAGTGTACATACACTGTAAAAAAAGTGCTTGTAAATGAGTACATGCACGTACTAGTTTTTTTAAGTACAATTGAGTACAAATTAGTGATGACATACTCAAATTTAAGAAATCGTACTTTCGCAAAAATGAACAGTGTGATTTAATATTGGTAATCGCAGCTTCTGTTCAAGCCATCTTAACAAAGCGACCTAACAAACTTAAAATATTTTGTTCAGAAGATGGTTTTCCACATTATTTGATGTCGATTGCTTTATTGGAAACTGAGTTATTACAATTCAATTATCTTACTTCCCATTTTTTTGTCACATCTTTTTAACATTACTTCTGTTTATAACTTCAATGCATGTCCTTGATAGCTGAAAGTATCATACTGTAGACAGCTCTGCTGAAAACCAGGGTTCGTTTTCCGGTAAGTCTAAGTTGTAATTGTTGGTATTTATAAAGGCAGCCTATGTAGGCAAGTTGCTGATCTTTTTACTCATTTTTGAGTACATGCCTTTTTCAAAAATTAAACATGTATTCGGAGCTATGATAGGCATTGAATGTAATAAAAAATTGGTTCATTTTACTTTTATTTGAATACCTTTTTTTAACAGTTTAGTTATATTACCTTTATTAAATTTAAAATTATTATATAAGTTTTTAATATGTAAGAACTGATCAATATTTGATAGTATAGTTAGTTAGTCTTCAATTTTGTAAAAAAATTTGTGAATGAGTCTTGTTTGATTTCAGTATTTCCTGGAGTTTGACCCAACCGAATTGAAAAGCACTTAAAAACGCGGGTGTTTGTTTAACCGTGACCTGAGCACGCTTGTCCAATTTGTTCATCGCTCCGCTGAAGCAGTTAGGTTTCTATGGATACAAATTTACGTGAAGGATTCATACAACAGTTCAAGTACTTAAAAATATTGTGTTTTTCTGTGCAATCATTCTCATCGTCAAAAAATATATTTATTCATTTTTTTATCAGTGTTTAAAGTAAATTTCAATTATTTCCTATTTTTAAATTGGGGAAAAAATTGCATCCCTGCAGACTATACTTTATTCTCGTTATATAAAACCCTTTATTAATCGCTCAATTTTTGCCAATTTTTATGATATATTGCATACCGCCTGTTTTTAATAAAATTTATTTTCGACGCAATATAATATATTTACAACTATATAACTATGCACATAATAATGCTTAGAATTAGAATTGTTATTTTTAAAGAAATTATTTATTTGACAAAAATATATAAAAAAAATTATAATCTTAACAATGGATATTCAATTTTAATGAATAAATTAGTAATTTTTCGAAAAAACAATATTTAGTGTTTATAAATTGGAAAAAATAATGTGTGTTGCAAAGTGTGTCTTAATATATTTAATATTTAGTATTTAGTTAACTAAACTTAAAAAAATTGAAAATAGTTTACGTTTACATTTTAAACAGTATTATTTTTTAAAAGTTTTAAATTTTAAATAGGTTTAAAATTAAGCAGTTTTATTTTAAAAAAGTTTTAAATTTAAACAGTTTTTATTAATATTTATCTTTATTATTGCGAATAAAATTTTATAGCTGACAAAATTCATATTATAATATATTATATGCTAAAGATATAATATAAATTCTATTAAAAATATATTATAAAATATAAATATAACACATTATATTAGATATTAAAAATATATCAAATTAATATTAGCTCATAAAATTTGTTATTGTTAATAAGTAGAAGAAAACAGAAATCTCTAATAATAATCACATTTAAAAAAAATATTTTTTATATTTAAAATAAAAAATTAAAGGTTTTCGGTTTAAACATATATAGTAGTTAATAAACAAAATTAACATAAATATAGTCTAAATACAGATTAAATTTTTTAAAAAATATATTGAAGTAAAAAGTTTGAAGTTATTTTATTTTATATTAAATTCGTTTTACACACAAAAATCAAATAATCTTTATTTAAAAACTGTAGTTTGTGTAATAAACAAAAATTTCGTAAATGTAGTTTAGAAGGATATAAATTAAATATTTAATGATATTTGCAAATAAAATTTTTCAAATTTTAAAAGATAAAAAAAATATGTATAAAACTGTTCAAATAGTAAAATTAGAAAAAGTGTGTCAGAGAGTTATAAAAATATTTTGTTTAAATATATGGACTAATATATATAACAAGTTATTCATATTTGAAGCTAAACTTGCACTGGGAATTTTGAAAATTTAAGTGGTGCCATCTATATTTAAAATGTAGAAGCGTTTATTATTTGATCAAAAATTTTCATATTTTATGTGTTTAAATTAAAAAATAAATATTAAATCAGTATATTTATAACGTTAGAATATTAATATTATTTATCGTTTTTATGTATACAGTCGATGCACATTTTTTAAATTCTATACACTTGCAAAGTGGTTGATATATATTATTTACTTTAGATATAATGCACATTTTTTTTATGATGCATAACATTTAATATTAATTTAATACAAATGTTATTATAATTAATAATTATAAAATATATGCTAACATAAATTTATTATTATTATGTTTAATTCATAATTTTATAAGAAAGAATGTTTTTAAAGTGAAAATATGATCTGAAATTTAAAAAAAAAGTGAAAATGGTGAATATTGGACATTCAATTATTCATTCAATTTAGTACATTAAAATTTTGATGGTTTTCTTTAAAACTAAGGCATCTAAAATTGGCAAAAATGAAAACAAGTTTCTAAAAAATCACAATTTAAATAATGGTGAGGTATCTTTAAATGCAAATTTTTTTAAGACAAAATTCAGTGTCAAACAACTTTACTTCGCAGGAAAAACACAAGAAAAAATATTTAAAAAGCAAAATTCAGTTTAGTGAGAACCAATTAACATAGGATTCTCTACCCACGTTTACAAGAGGGAATTTTAAACAGATACTTTAAAAATTATTTTCCTAACAACGAAGGGCATACTGTTTGACTGTGAAAGATTGAAAGGAAAAATATTTCATAATTTTTAAAAACACTGTTTTTCACTCAACAATTTTTCACTGTTTTTATCCGATTGTGGACATGTTCTTCTCGGACAATTTAATAATGAAAAAGAGTGGTTAAATTACAATAACCTGTCCATTGCAATAAAAATAAAACTATACAATATACATGTACTAGTGTAATTCATACAACCCACAGATTCATCATCAATTAAGATTTAAAAAACATGTCTCAAAATGAAACTAGGGCTGTAGGCTGTATCTGTATATGCTTAATAATTTTTTCCGATGGCAAGATTAAACCACCTCAACTAAGGTAAAAAAAAAAAGACAAAAAAACTCAATAATACCAACAAATACAGGAAAATTTAGGTTATTAAAAATTGTTCTTCGTCTTTTAGGGTTGCAGAATAATATTATAGTATATACATCTAGAAAAGATGGGCCAATGAAGAAGGTAAATAAATAAATTATTTAATTAATATTAATGTTTTTTAATGAATATAAGTTATTTCGATTACTTTTTTTACATGTGATACATTATATTTTTACAGTGCAAAATACAGATTTTAATACCGAAGACTTTCTTGGATTTTCGATTACAAGAAAAACTAAACTTGTTTGAAACGAAAACTGTTTTCTAAACGTAATAAAAATATTCGATCAAATAGCCGAATATTTTGTCTATTATACACAAAATAAAGAAAGTTTTTTAAAAAAGTACTCTTTTGAAAATGTTCTTTTTTATATATTCTATGATACTTCTAAACGAAAGTGTTTTTTCCTATTAAATAAACGATTTCTTGAAAGATAATGATTAAAACCCGTTCAGAAAACCATGTTATTTCCCCCTTTCATAAAATGATTAAAATGTGTTTTGAAGACATATATCTTCTTTAATAACACCGTGTTATTTTTTTTATAGTGACTTGTTTGAATATTGAAATAATACATGAAGACAGCACTTTTACGCTCTTAAGAACCATATTAGTCTGAAGATCTATTAAGGGACAGAAGAAGATTAAATGGAGACTTGAGAGAAATAAATAAGAGTACTTAAAAGTGAAATATTTTTTTCTAAATAAATTCTTTCAGACAGGTTTCTTAAAATTTCCAAATGAGTTCATTTGCTTAATAAAACTATTCATTTGTTTTTTAATGAATTTATAGAGTTAAATTGTTCATTGCATGAATAATCCTACTTCTCTGAATTACTTGTTTTGAGTAAATATGCTTATTGTTTGAAATGAAGTGAGTATTTTATCAGTAAAATAAAAATAACCTGCTAAATAAAAACTCAAATTTTTTTTAAAAGGATTATTGTATTTTATCTATAAAATTACAGGAATTTCAGTCGCAACGGTATTGAAAATAAACATCTTTATTGTTTCATAAACTTGATTAATAAATAATTATTTTTGTATTTAGAGAAAGCATCGCGCTTGAAAACGACTTCTTAAATATAGTGATCAATATATGCTTAATAATTCCTTCAAACTAATATTTTTCTCTAAAGGAAATTCCTAATTCTTTCAATTTATAAATTTATTGACATATTTTGTTTTGTGAACAGAGTGCACCATTAGCAGCATATCTAACTGTAAAGATTTCAAAACCATGTTATTTTTAGTGATATCCTTTGGTAAAACGCAGAATACCCATTTTACCATCGACATCCCTGGCGCTAATCCCCTGTGCCGCCTACAGCACTGATGATGTCATGCTCATACTCATCCAGCTGTAAGTGAGTTTGGTCCTTTACCCATTATCTCACACCTCTTCCTATAAATGCTTCCATTAGCACAGTTTAATTTTAATTTTTTTAAGTAATAATTAATCCCCTTTTAGTATATTTTATGTGTATTTAATTATCAACCCCAACGGCATAATTCTAGATTTAAAATACAACGCAATCATTTCAACCTTTTTAAACAACCAATTTTATGACATGGGTTGATAAAGGCTTTGACCAAGGTTGATCAAGTATTATATTTTGTAAAAATATGGAATTACATTTATTAATTTCGAATATAATTTTTTAATAACTTAAAATACGATTAGAAATATTTCCATATGCCTTGATAGAAAACAACCATTACACTACTAATTATTTAATGTTATTGCTAAAAGGGTTTCAAATTCCATAACAATTGCAAACAATTTTATGACATGAGTTGATAAAGGTTTTGACCAAGGTTGATCAAGGATTATATTTTGTAAAAAAATGGAATTAAATTTATTAATTTCGAATATAATTTTTTAATAACTTAAAATACAATTAGAAATATTTTCATATGCCTTGATAGAAAACAACCATTACACTACTAATTATTTAATGTTATTGCTAAAAGGGTTTCAAATTCCATAACAATTGCTTTTTCAGTTACATTGCATTAAATTGCTATAGTCTTAGAACCCCCACCCCTTTTAAAGGATGTTCCTTCATAAATATTGTGAGATATTGCTGCATAATAGCATTTAGATTCTAGATATAATATCGCGATTTAATAAAAATTACGTTTATATACAAATTATATTTGTACAAATTTGATAGAAATAGGACCAATTACAAAAGTAACCAACTTGATTTTGTCTTATTTGTCTAATATAACTACATCATTCTTGGAAAAAATATTAAAATTTTTCTAGGACATGTAATTATTCCGTCAATTATCTAATTGGCTATGAGAAATGCAATGTTACTATTTTTATTTTACAAATAGATAAAGGAAATAAATAGTTAGAGTATTTATTAAAACACCGAGCATTTTTAAATTTTCACAATATGAAAATACGTGGGATTACTAAATATGTACTTTAGTTGTTGGGTTGTATAATGAATTCCTATTATTTAATCTTTGTTTAAAATTGAACAAATTTTTCTCTTCCCTTCAAGATTAAACAAATTATCTTGTGGAGATGTTTTTACTCTGAATGAAAGTTATGAAGCAGAAACGTTTAACAGTTACAACTTTTATTATTTCTAAGCGAAACTATTAAAGATGATTGTTTTAAGATTATACACAGATATAAGACTTTTCGATCGAAAACTATCCACTCAGGTTGTAGTTGTTAAATTATCTGTTTTATATTACACATCTCCATCAGATTATATTGCAAACAGATTTCGTAGATGTAATACTATGAGTGTAATAATAAAGTTCTGAAAAAAATCTGGTAGGGGGCTACATTTACTGGGGAAAATTAATCCTTTCCCGTTTTGCTCCGCTTTCCGTCTTGCCCCTACTTCCTTTAAATAATCACAAAAGTGTAATTATAGATTTTTAAAACTATTATTTTTATTAGATTTAATAGTTTAAAGCGGTTAAAATGCAGTTCTTGGTATTTGAAACAACTAAATATAAATATATATTTAAGATTAGTTTGGCCTTTAACACAACCGATTAAGTTGGTGAATCAGTAATACCATCTTCCAAATCTATTTGAAGGCCTGTATCACTGAAAAGCATTTAAATTGCCTATCAAGTTCCCAACACGTGAAAACTGTGATTGTCTTAGAACGCTTTAAAGATTATCTCATGAATGGATTACTTAATACCTGTCTGATATAAAGTTTAATTGTTATCTCAGTAGTTCTCGTATTTTCCTGTAATTAGAGTACAAATAGCTAAATATTTGTAGAGGTGTAGTTTAAATAGTTATTTTTAGTGTATGGATGAGATATTCGTTACGACTAAATGTAATTTTTTTATAACATTACATTTTTTTAAAGTAAATTGCTTGTATGTTTTGGAAGATGTATTTTACTTTTCGTCATTTATTAGTTTCATAGCAAATTAAAATTTTTAACGTAGCACCGTAAAAAAGAATTGTTTGCTATTACGTAAATTCAAAAAGTTTATTGCAATTATAGGATATGGTGGGATAACATGTTTTTTTTTAAAAATTAAATATTAAAGTACACATTGTTATTTACAAAATACTTTGTTTAATGGTGTTTATTTTAGCTAAATATTACATTTCTGGGTGATTTAATTCAAATTCAATAATCCATTTGTTTGAGTATACAAAATAATTTGTGATTAGTTTGATGCAAGAAAACTTCTATATAACTGATAGGCTAAAATGTGGGAAAAATTATTCTTGATTTTTGACGTTCAAAGTCTAATTTATCATTAGGAAAAAGTTGTAAAATACTTACAGTTGTTTTATAAAACCATGAACTTATTTATTGGAAACATAATCGTATATTTTTATTAAATTATGAGGTTTATAAATATTTTTATTAATTATTTTTTTAAGGTAACCTACTACGATTCATAGATGGGGTAAATTGGGCCATTAGTGGGGATTACGGAACTCTTCTTATAAAAAGGCATTATTAGAACAAAATTTTAAGTCAAATTAGTAACTTGATTAAAATAGAATAAATAACAACCTTAAAATCTTAAAAACTTACTGTATTTAATTATTAATGGGCTGTTTTTCTTCAATTTCTGCAATTTTAAAAATCAATTACATTGTATAATTTATTTCCTTCAAAATAGAACACCTACTAGTATTATTCTTGGTTTGTTTTAATTCAAGAACCTATTATGTATTTAGTTTATTTTTTAATTTGTTCCGCAGAAGATTTTTTATTTTATTTAAAATATTATATTTAATTTAGAATAATACAATCAAATGGCCCTTTTTGAATTTAAATATGTTCTTTTGTGGACAGTTTATTTAAAAAAAAGGTATGTTACTTCATTATATTAACATATAAACATATAAACATATAAACAGTATTAAATATTAGTTCTTATCATTTATAAGCTTTTAAATTCATATTTTTGCAGAGTAATTGCACTTTTGTCGAAGATTGTTAAATGTTTATGAATTTTTTATCTTTTAACATTAATAATTCAAAAACCAATTTTCCTACTTTGCAAAACATTGAGAAAAAAACTAATTAAATTAGAATTTGTTTAATAATTTTTTTTATTGGAATGTATTAAAAATAATTTTTTCTATTCAAATACCAGGAATATTCGTTAGTAATTGGACTTTACTCGTTTATATACAGATGTTTTCATGTATCAAACCATCACAATTTTTTTTTGTATATTCAAACAAATCGATATTAAAACTTGAATTAAAACAACCAGAATTGATTTTTTTTGCTAAAATGTAATTTATTAGTGAAGTAAATATTTTTTTTTTACTAACGAAATAAATTAACAAAAAAAAATGAGAAAGATATTAAAACATAAGTTTAACATTGTGCAATTCAATATTTAATTAAAAAAATCCAATTTTATGCCAAGATCCATTTTCCCATACCTTACTCTATATTTGATGCATGAAATTATCTATTTATGTCGAATTATTTATCAATACTCCTAGGTTTGGTATAAAAGAGAAACCTTTTAATACATTTCAATGAAAAGATTAGATTTTTTAAAACTTCATTTAGATTTTTTACAATGATTTACAAAGTGGTAAAAAAGGAAAAGAAGTTTGAACAGAAGCTGAAATTAACAATATTAAATCACACTGCTCATTTTAAAGAAAGTACAGTTACTTAAATTTCAGTACTTCATTCCTCATTTACGATGCAATTGTACTCAAAGAAAAACGTGTATGTTCAGATACACATTTTTAAGTACCTTTTTTTGACAGTGTTCATTAAAAAAATGTAGGTTCAATAGTATGCCCGTGCGGTAATTATTGCAGAACAAATTTATAAAATTTTAATTCATCTCTTACTATAGTATTTCTGCTATTTGAATAATATTTTCTCTAGAGTATTTTGCACATGAATATTTATTGCTGTTATTAATATTCTATAGGTTTCTTGTCGCAGTTATTTCTCTTATATACTCATATATAATTTTCTTTTAATTTTACATAATAAGTGAAATATATATAAACTTACCTATTTTATAGACATTTCGAGATGTATACAAAAGGTTCACAACATGGGATAAACAAATTTATTAAGGAGCAAAAAGTTGTTTTTACGAAATAGGGTACTTTTAAAATTATCGAAAATAGCCACTGCTGCTAACTCACCCTATATAAACTTAATTATAAGTCATACGTAGTTTAAGATAAAAACTCGTCTTATAGAACATTGCGTTAGGAATATTAAAATGCAAATACAACGTTAAAATACGCAATTAAACCCGTATAATCCGGACATGTTTCGGGAGATACATCTCCCTTCATCAGATGATCATCTGATGAAGGGAGATGTATCTCCCGAAACATGTCCGGATTATACGGGTTTTATTGCGTATTTTAACGTTGTATTTGTATTTTAACATACGTAGTTTGTTATAATTCAGAACTTGTGGTATAAAAAGAAAGTATTCAAAAACGTCAATTTCATTTGTTATCACATACCTTACATAGGGTAAGGCGGGTTAAAATGGGTATATTGGAAATTAAATATAAATTATAAATTGTTAAATTTATGCATTGATCTCTTTCTTTAAAAAAATTACTTCGTTTAATGGAGTACATTTCATCAAATAATTAAATTTCTGGATAATTTAATTCAAGTCCAAAAGTCGATTTTGGTTGAGTTTAGAAAAAACTTGAGATAGTGTGATGCCTGAAAATTTCTATATATAAACTAGAAAGTCGAATTATTTACCTACAGTTCTGAGTTTTCTATAGAAAAGAAAACTTTTAATACATTCCAACTAAAAAATTACTGAACCATGCGTGGTACAAGATGATTGCTTCACTCATGAATAATAACTGCCGATTTATGCCAGGCCAAAATACTAGTTAGGTAAACCCACCTTCAATATATTTATTTCCCCGTTGGGTGGGAAAAACTAACCCGTATGTGGGGTAAAGTAACCGGTTCACACGATAAGTTATTACTTTACTCTATGATTCCTAACTAAATTTTTAATTTTTTTTTATCATACTTTAGTGCTGTAAGAGTTCAAGGGATAAAAGTAAAAAATCTTAGTATGCATTATAAATTTGAATTTACACCTTGATAGTTACAATTCGACCTTACGACATATGTTTGTTACGCAGTTACGACCACACGCGGTGTTCGATTATCTTCAAATTTGGCATGAATGTTCCTTGAAATCATTAAAATTGACGTATATGTTTTGGTTTGTTTAGTTTTGTTTGATCGCGATGTCTAGTGTTAGCGCCGAATTCCTAGTGTAAATAATAATCAATAGAAAGCGCAAAACTACCAAGACCATTAATTAAGTATAGAGTTACACTACGTATTTAAGGTTCTAAGGTATTGAAATGTTAATGTATTATACAGACAGTTACGCCGGGAATGTCAGTCTAAGAGTCATTTACGAAAGGCACAAAATGGGAAGTTTTGGCCTAAGTGCATATGGCTTTTAATTCTTTTACTCAAATCGTGAATCTTTACAGTCACGCCTTCGCTTATTATAATGTAATATTATGCAAAAGAACATAGTCTAAACTGACACGTGAAGTTTTCCATTTCCAATACTATATACAGGGTGCGTTCCATAAGTAATGCGACCAAATTCATAAAAAATCGTATATTGGACAAATTCGTACAATTAGTTAAAAATATTCAAAATAACATCCTCCTGCATCGATACACTTATGGAGGCTGTGTTTTCAGGCCTGGAAGGCATCCTGGAAAGCCTTCTCCTGGAGGTCCTTTAGAGCCGATGTAACATGAGCCTGGATGTTTTCAATCGTGTCTCAATGTTTCCCTTTCAGGGCTCCTTTTAAGTGGGGAAACAGAAACAAAGTCTGGGGGGCCAGGTCAGGCTTGTAGGAGGCTGAGGAACCAGTGGGGTATGCGTCTTGGCCAGGAAATCGTTGACAACGAAGGAGCTGTGGCTTGGCGCGTTATCGTGAAGAAGTTTCCATGCGTCCTTGATGTCGCTTCGGCAGCGCGCGACCCTCTTTTCTAGCCAGGACCCATAGCCCACTGGTTTCCCAGCGTCCCTACAGTCCTGACCTGGCTCCCCCAGACTTATTTTTTGTTTCCTCGCTTAAAAGGAGCCATGAAAGGGAAACATTGGGACACGATTGAAAACATCCTGGCTCATGTTACATCGGCTCTAAAGGACCTCCAGAAGAAGGCCTTCCTGGATACTTTCCAGGCCTGGAAACACCGCCTCCATAAATGTATCGACGCAGGAGGGTGCTATTTTGAGGATTTTTAACTAATTGTACGAATATGTCGAATTAATTATTTTTTATGAATTTAGTCGCATTACTTATGGAACGCACCCTATATAAAACATTTAATTGGAAAAAGAATTAGTATTTTTAACACTTTGGTTTTGAAATTAATTAAAAATGTAGCATAAATAAATTGAAATTTTTAAAAAGTGTGCAGAATTACTTTTTTAAGTCTATTTGGGGATTTAATTTTTTCCGAATGAATGATAATGATTATATTATAGCGAATGGCTAAAACTATTAATAGTTTTTGCAAGTACTAAATGCAAAATCTTTACAAATCATTTATTATTACTGATAAGTAACTTAACTATATGACTTTATAATGATATAATCCGAGATTTACGTTAAGTAAAATGACACACCATTCATGTTTAATACGTTTATTTACAGAAAATTATACCCTTGAATCTAAATCATAAACACAAAAAGACATTTACATGACATAACAGTAACTAAAAGTATACATTGTGTAAAATAAATAAGCAAATTCAGACAATAATGGTTTATTATTTGAATGAAGCATCTTTTCTGAAGCCAATAGTCTTGAAATTTTATTTTCAAATAATTGCCTTTCAAGCCTTTTATTCTTCTTAACTTTCAAGATTGTTTGTTCAAAGATCTGTTAGAAAAAATATAAGTATCATATATATGCAGTATCTATCATAATTGAAAAAATTAGGCATAAAAATATTAAAAATGTGTTTTAAATAAGCTTATAATAGTTAATTAATAAATGTTTAATTGTCGATATATGTTTTATTTTGATTATATTCTAAACGCACAAGAATTTTTTTTATCATATTGAAACGGTTTATACAAATTTAAATGTATATTTTTTTATACTTAAATAAATTAGGAATTTATTTCGAACGTAAATTTAATACATATAAAAAGTTTCTTGTTTTTTTGTTATAGTTTTTACTGTTTAGACGAAAACGGAGTAAACATTCAAATAAAAAATAAATATATTAATTTTCTATTCCCATGCCACATACTTAAAAACTTTAATTTTCTTTGAAGAAAATATTTCTCAATCATATTTTTATTAATTTTCAAATAGAATTTAAAGCGGAATTTACAGAAAATGGCTGCGGAATGAATAAAAGTCTATTTATTTAAAAAAAGTTACTACCGTTAATTTATATATATTTATGTACACGCGCGCGCACTCACGTATACACACACAACAAAGAAACATACAAACACGCAGCACATCACGGTAAAGAATATAGCACATAATGAACTAATTAATTTTATCAATTAATAGATAAAATACAAATTGATATTAATTTTCCAAATTTTATAAAAGTAATTTCTGTAAAAATATAAAAAAAATCAACCCCAAACTTATTTTACTTGGAGAGGTTATGTTGTCATTTAAGAAAATTGTTCACAGATACTACAAGAATTTTGCAAATTACCTAACGATGATTACCTTATTTTCGGAAATATCAATTTAATAATCTCTCACAGTTGGGTTCATGACTTGTCTTCGAAATAAATCTATTAGATTTCGGGATGATTCTTGTTGACTAAAAAAACAACAACCACAAAAATTATTTAGAGCAGAGTTGGATTTGAAAAATAAAAATAAATGAAGATAAGCATAAATATAAAATAAACATATTTAATTAAAAGTACCTGTTAAGTATTAATGGATAGATACTTTGAAAAATAATTATTATTTTATAAATAATTTCAATATTCAACGTTTACAGTGCACAAAAAGTCAATTGTTAAATAGTAAGGAATTCAAATTCTCCTAAACTCAAACTATATTCCTTCAAAAATACTCAATATAAATTTAAATGTATATATATATTTTAAAACTTGAATGAAATAGTTACAATTTTTAAAACTTATCAAAAAGAAATAGGAGTGTTTTAAATATATGTATTTAATAATATTAAAAGTTTCAGACTTCATATAAATTTAATTCTTTAAATAGTTTAATTTTTCGAAGCATCTTTTATGCGATCTCGTAAAAGTATGCTTGCATATGCTTAAGCGTTAGAAATAAATATGACATAATTATGCCAGAATTATAGAAAAATTAGATGACATTATAAATATATTCCATTTTTGTATTACACACTTCAGAATAAGATCTCTGAGTTAAATATTTAAATACTTGAACTTTACCACTTTATATAAACTCTGTGAAAGGTTGTTTACATTTGGCCCAAATGTGAGCATAATATATTAATAGGACAAGTACCACTAATTTAGATACACTATAAATATGACAATCGTTGCATAATGAATGACATACTCAAGTCTTCCATTCAAATAACAATTACCCACACTTATACTTGAATAGACTCTCAATCGATTATTGATTTTAAAGACTCCTCCACTCTGATTTGATTGATGGTACTGTGGCATCTAAAGAGCACGTTTATGATTGGATGGTGGTTAATAATAGCTTAGAACTACGTAAACAATTCTTGAATACGATATACAAACGATTAATGGAATTTAGGCTAATATTAATCAATATAGTGAGGGCCCCAGTTGCCCAGTGGATTCGCGTTCGGCTAGCAGTCAGGGGATTGCAAGTTCGGACCCGACTGAGTAGACTTGACAAAAATAATGTAGTGATCTTGTGATCGGAGTCTTTAACTCGACCTTTCAGAACTTCGTATGTTTGTTACACATTTACGGCCAAACGTGTTGTTTGGTTTTCTTCAAATTTGGTATGAATGTTGCTTGAAGTAATTAAATTCGACGTATTTGTTTTATAACCGACTTCAGCGCCAACTAATACCCCCAAATGCGCCAATGAGATAGGTTATCATTTCGACCTGATTTCCGTTCTTATTAAGATATTCGTATAAAATTTTTATGTTGTTGGATAGGGAATTTCTCACTTTAAAATCTTTAGTACAAAAACAACCGTTTATCCGGCATTTAACTATCCAAAATTCTCAATTAACCGAGAACAATCACGATTATCTGAGAACAGTCACGAGGCCTACTGTTCCTAGAACTACTAGTTTTAATCGCAGTCGTTTTGTGCTCTATATCAACAGGTTGGTTTGATTTGGTTAAAAAACGTCGCACTAGAACTCTCCACATTGGGCTATTGACGACGGTTCAGGGCCTATCTCAAAGGAAAGACCTGGGAACGATGTCTCGTATTTTGTAACCATGGTCAGATGACGAGGACAACATTTGAGAAGGCACCGACGCAACTTCAATAGGCGTCAGGGCATCAGATTTACCGTACACCAGTCCCGTATACACACCGGTGGTAATTGAAGAAATTATCAGTTGTTGTAATTTAGTAGCTAACCTGGTAACTTCCGATCACGAGATCGCTACATCTTTTGTCAAATCCTCTTGTCGATTTGAACTCGCAATTACCTGGTTGCTACCTCTCATGTCGAGATTCGAAACACAACCTGTTTATGAGTTCAATATTCCGTCTGGACCACCCACTAGCCACCTGTCGAGTGAGATTTTATATAGTTGGTTAAACTAACGTCGTACTTGAGGTTTACAGTAGATGATCTATCTGAAGGAAAGGCATGGGTACACAATGCCTCGTAATTGAATAGTCCAGATGCAAAAGCAGCTATATGCATTCAAAGATTTTTTGAGTAAATCCCGAAAATTTGTCAAAACTTAGCTACTGTTAACATAACAATAATTTATTCTGTAAATATGAAGAAAAATACGACAATTGTTCACTAAAATGTTATAAGTTTAGTGAATAAGTCGTAATCTTTATTGTCGTTTGCACTTAACTTGTTTTGCAACTGGATGAATGCTTTTAACTGGTTTTGCAACTGAATGCGTCGCCATCTTGTTTTTACTCAAGAATCAAAAACCGCTATATCCACATTTCAGCAGATTGGAAATTAAACTATTGCTGACGCTCATATTTAATTTCGCTGGATATAGCTATTTTTGATTATGTCGACTTCTTTTTTTAGCGTTTTTATTAGTAAAAAATGGTTTTTGCTCCTTTATTATCTTTTTAAATTGAAACCAGTTGTAAATATACAGTCTATACCAAAATATAATTTTTCGAATATTTGGATATAACTGGTTTTGGATTTGGGTTACTTAATTTTGAACCACGATCACATGATGAGGACAACAAATCAGCTGGCACCGTACTCTCTAAATTTCCACACCACAAAACTTGAACAGTTAAGCTACGATATATTTAACATACGCCAGCAACTACACTGTAGCTTTGATTGGACGAACTGGGACTCAAATGGAAGACCCTCTCATATTAAGTCCGATACCGTGACTACCAGTTTATCACTATCCTGTGATTTTATATTCTTTTTTAATTATATATTTTTAATTTAGAAATTTATAAAAGAACTGTTTTTCTACTAATAATTATTAAATGTTTGTACATACTTAATTGTAGTTATCTAACTGTTATGTAGTTAGACTAAACATATTTACATTCATATTATATTAATTACTCTATTTCTCCTTAATTCAAAATATATAAAATGTAGTAATCTATTAAATCTTACTGACATTTATTTTTAGCAATATTTTCAGTTTTTGAGTAATTATTTTCAACATTTTTTATTTCAATTTTTTTTTTTAAAATATAAAATCCAAAATACATATTATTTAAAAAAAAAATAACTTACTTAAATTTTCCTTCTCCTTCATTTTCAAACTCCGTACTTTCCATAATATCATCGTTTCTGGATGAGGAATAAATATTTATTAACCCAATGATATGTCATTAGTAATATTAGGGTTATTTCATTAAAAAATCACATTAAATGTTCTACTAAATCTACATGATGTGGGCTTGAAATATTAAGGCAGTTAGATCAAGCCGAGAAAATCCTCATTTTCTATTTATAAGAGTTACTTAGGAAAGTCCTTATTACGGTTTTCTTGCGGAATTTCAGTAAAGGTAATTATGAGACTTCAGATCATATATAAGATATTACTAAAGTCTTTAAAAGTTTGATTATGCTTTAATAGAAATCTTAAGAATTTCAAAGTAATGCTTAATAAATTTGTATTTTTTATTTTCCATAGAAAGAGCCAAATCCCTGAAACAGACGATTTGATATAATCTCACAATTTAAATAAAATAGCTTAATCCATATTTCTTTTACAATCTTTATGTATATAAAATAAACCGTAAATTCCAGTTACTTTGGCTCCGGGTTGGTTACTTTATCGGAAACGAAATCATGCGTATTACATGCTGATTAGTTCAGATTCGCATAGTAACCGGCAATCAAGCCAAACAGCAGTATTAGTTAGGCAAGCCCTTATAAAGAGTTCTAATATTCGCTGCTGAGTGGGACAAAGTAACCCATATTTACGGTAAATCATTAGTTTTGAAGAATGTATAGATTCGCATAAAAAATTGAATCACTATCGTAGTAGAAGTTTTATATGCAATGACTAAAATTGGTGATGTTTAGTTATGCATTTGATTGGTTGAGAACAAAATAAATTTCAACTGCCCTTTATTTATTTTGTTTGGTAAAAAAAGTCTCATTTAAAAATGCTCAGTAAAACTTAATGTTAAAAATTGCTTTTAATAAAAGTATAAACTATAATTGGTGCTAAACTCTTGATTTTTATTATTTAAAAAAATAATAAGGACAGGTTAAGTTCACTATTATAAAAATGGCATTTTTTTTTACAAAATAAGAAGTTTATTAGCTACTATCATACCCAATCAGATTTTGTTTCAACTGCTGTAGATTTTCTACTTCAGCTTCAAAGGATCTTTTACTAGAAGAAAAATCCAAACTAAGAATATTTACTATTTAATTAATAATGCTGAAACGACTTGATAATAATGACAAATAAAAATTAATTAAATTGCAATGAAATAAATGTTTTAAATTTTTAACTTATGAAAATTTTCAAAAATATATATGTGCAGTAAGTGTGTATCATAAATATATCATAAACTTTAGAAACCTTCGGTTTACATGAACATGACCACAGAACCATACATCTACAACTTTAGTTTTTGGGAAAATTAGAACAAACAAGTGTGATGTCACATTATCGGCAAAAAACACTTATTGAAAACATGACTTCGGAATTTGCATTTGACATGTTGTTTACACAGAAAGATTTTGAAAATGACTTTCCAGATGTCTCTTATACAAACCAAACAATGCTTTTATACGAGTCAAACAACGTCAGTTTTATTATCTTGCATGTCTTATTATTATAACAGACATATACTTATTATCATGTTTGTTATACCAATAAACAGACGTTGTGCCAGATGTCATGTTTATGATTATGTCAGAATTTCCTATTACAACTAAAATTAAAAAGATTTTTGTTTTTTAAATTATTGTTCTTATATTCGTTGATCATATTCCATATTACCCTTTTACTCCGTTCCGAATTTTTTTTGAAAACTATTAATAGTGGAAGTAATTTTTTTTCTTTGGTCATGTTTTATAAAAGCATTGTTTGGTTTGTATAAGAGACATCTGGAAAGTCATTTAAATGACTTTCCAGATGTCTCTTATGCAAACCAAACAATGCTTTTATACGAGTCAAACAACGTCAGTTTTATTATCTTGCATGTCTTATTATTATAACAGACATATACTTATTATCATGTTTGTTATACCAATAAACAGACGTTGTGCCAGATGTCATGTTTATGATTATGTCAATATTTCCTATTACAACTAAAATTAAAAAGATTTTTGTTTTTTAAATTATTGTTCTTATATTCGTTGATCATATTCCATATTACCCTTTTACTCCGTTCCGAATTTTTTTTGAAAACTATTAATAGTGGAAGTAATTTTTTTTCTTTGGTCATGTTTTATGTAATATAAGGGAGGATTCAGGCTTTGCAGATGAAATTTTTATAGCATATAAAAGAAAACAAACTAATTTTACTGCTTTCCAAATTAAGTTTTGTTACTAACAAGTCAAATTATAAAATAAATTTTCAAACTCCCTTTTCTTAGAAACAAATAAATATTTTAGTAAATATGATTAGCATTTAATTATTCCCAATACCTCTTACATAACACTCGCATAGTTCAAATTTACAAATTACATTGCGAAGCTCCAATAAAACTCAAACTGTAGTTCCAAAATGGTATATAAAAGGAAACAAACCAATTTTACTGCTTTCAAAAATAAGTTTTGTTACTAACAAGTCAAATTATAAGATAAATTTTCAAACTCCCGTTTCTTAGAAACAAATAAATATTTTTGTAAATATGATTAGCATTTAATTATTCCCAATACCTCTTACACAACACTCTCATAGTTCAAATTTACAAATTACATTGCGAAGCTCCAATAAAACTCAAACTGTGGTTCCAAAATGGTATATAAAAGGAAACAAACCAATTTTACTGCTTTCCCAAATATTTTTTTTACTAACAAGTCAAATTATAAAATAGTTTTTAAAACTCCCGTTGCCTGGAAATAAATAAATATTCTTGTAAATAAGATTAGTATTTAACTATTCACAATACCTCTTACATAACACTCTCATAGCTCAAATTTACAAATTACATTGCGAAGCTCCAATAAAACTCAAACTGTAGCTCCAAAATGGCATATAAAAGGAAACAAACTAATTTTACTGCTTTCCAAAATATTTTTTTTTACTAACAAGTCAAATTATAAAATAGTTTTTCAAACTCCCGTTGCCTAGAAACAAATAAATATGTTTTAAATAAGATTAGAATTTAACTATTCACAATACCTCTTACATAACACTCTCATAGCTCAAATTTACAAATTACATTGCGAAGCTCCAATAAAACTCAAACTGTAGCTCCAAAATGGCATATAAAAGGAAACAAACTAATTTTACTGCTTTCCAAAATATTTTTTTTTACTAACAAGTCAAATTATAAAATAGTTTTTCAAACTCCCGTTGCCTAGAAACAAATAAATATGTTTTAAATAAGATTAGAATTTAACTATTCACAATACCTCTTACATAACACTCTCATAGTTCAAATTTACAAATTACATTGGGAAGCTCCAATAAAACTCAAACTGTAGCTTCAAAATTCATTTCTATTCAAGTCAAATTTAAGGAGTTGTGTCTAGTGAAGCCTTTCAAAGGAGAACAACCGTTGTTTCACAGAATATAAGTCTTCCTTAGAAGCGGTTATTTAATAGAGTACTAATAGGCCTTAGCAATTACTGAAACGAATGTATGCGACTTTAACTCGCTTTTCTCAAGTAATACTATTTATATTGCCTTATATACAACCCTAAAATAAAAATGATTAAAAATTAACTATTTTAATATTTAAAAAAATCATAAAATATATTTGGGAATTATTTTAGCTTGTCAAATAAATATTTTAGTGTATTTTATCACTCGTATAACTGGTTTTAAATGGCGTTAGACAGTTAATAAATAGAGGTCATCTTTCAGGGACTTTTAGAGAACTATTCTTTATAACAGTCACGCTAAACTGGAATATAAAAAATAGCTTTTAGAGCAAGACGTTTCTCAAAAGGATTTATAAATAGATAAACAATTAACCAAATGTGGCATGGTTGGGTACCAAATTTAATTTCATTGACATGCATTCTGCCGAAACAAAATTGAAAAGTTTTCGCCAAGGCGTGAAACTATTTCTTTTATTGTCTTTTCCTGGCCACCTTTTACCAACCCCTTTTATACCACTCTATTGCTAATCCTGAAAACCACGTCGTTTATGATTATAAGTGCCTCTTCATTTTACTGCGTAAGCATTAAATCTAATAGGTTCTCGTTTAGAAATGTAAGGTGAAAGAAATTAAGAAAAGAGGATAGATTAAATCAAATAATAATCTTATTAGTACGGCATGGTGGAAAAGGTATTTTTATTTTATTTTCTATTTGTATCTGAAGTTTCAATTGTACTAAAAAGTTGAAGTACTTGCAAGAAGGTGTATAAAAGGGTAAGATAAGCATATATGAAAAATAGGCTAATTAGTTTGATAATTGATTCATTTAATTAACCCAATAATCAAATAATTATTATCTGGGATACATGCAAAATAAACTGTCAATTTCTAAATAAAAATTTATAATTTTTGGGAACAAGAAAACTGAATCTACTTTATATATGTTTAATTAACACTTGTGTTTCTTAGAGTTAATAACAATGAATGAGGTGGGGTTAAATGGGTTTAAAACTAATTTTTTGACATTCAAAGTACAATTTTTCATTTAAAAAAAATTAATTGTAAAATTACTATTGTTTTATAACTTTTTAGTGTAATTTATAGACGGATATATTTACAGATATTAAGTTGTCGATGCCTTAGATCAAACAATTAAATAAGTTTACAGACATTTATTATTAAAAATTTAGTGAAGTAAAGATTTAAATTTAATTCTATTGAAAGTTACGCACAAGACTAATCAACTTTTTGACAAATATTTTAGTGCAAACCGATATAATTTTTTAAAATGATTAAAAATAAAAAAAAATGAAAAAAAATCTGAATTTACTCATGTCAAAAACCTATACAACTCCATTAAAAGGATAAATTGTGTTCAATTTTCTTATCAGACATTATGGCACTCTTCTTAAACTTTCTGACAAATTTGGGTAAAATTCCTAATTATTTCAGATTAAAAAAAATAAGGGATTAAAAAAAATACAAAAATTGTAAAAGTTTAAAATAACAGTTTTATTTTTCTGATAAAAGATATACTAGATTGAAATGAAATAAAACTAAATTAACTAAATGTACGATAAAATAATATTTTATCAACAAAGAACTAGAAATTATTTCAAGTACTATTTCGTTGCAAATAAAAATAAAAATGCAACAGTGAAACAACGAGCATTATCCTTGAATGTTGAATTAGATATAAATACAAAAATAAAATAAAAAAGTTTTAAAAAGCACTCGAAATATAGGTGGATTAATAAGACAATACTTTTATTTAAAACAATTAAAAAGAAAGTGCCGTTTTATTTTGTAGTATGTAACATGATTTGTATAGTTTCAGAACTAACTGTTTTTATTTTGTTTGTGATACATTATTATTTAATAGAGTAGACTTATGATATAACCCAACCACCACACTGTGTTGTAAGTGATAGTTATAACGAAAAATATCATTGTACCTAATAAAAATCTTATTGCATTAGAAACTAATTAATCGTCTGGTCTTTCAAGTGACAGCCGTTAAAAGGAAGGCATCGCTATACCGAGCTGTTGTTGTAATAAGAATCTATTATGTGTTATTCAAAATATTTTATTTCAATTCAAGAAGGTATGGATTCACATGAGTTGAGTAAATAATGTTTTAAAGTAATAGATAACAGTTAAAATTGACAAAGTAACTTAATATGGGAATATTAAATATAGATAAAAAAACATTTATGATGTGTAAAGTGGAACATTTAACATGTACAATGCAGTATCTTGATATTACTATTTAATTTTAGATTACTGTAATATTATTACAGTTGAATTTAAAAATATTGGAAGCAGAAAGTATGGCGAGACCCCTTGATATATTTGAATATTAACATAAACACTGTCGCCAGTTACTTTTAGGGCGAGTATTAAAAGCAGACAATAGATTAAACGTTAGTTATTTAATTAATTTATTTAGACTGCTGAGTCACTGGTTGTTTAGATGAGATTTTATTTGTTTATATTATTTTCTATGAGTAAACCTTTTCTTCTAAAAACTAAAAAAAAATTCTTTCAAAATGCTTTCCATTTGAGCATTAATTTTTCTATTAATGTTTATAACTCAACGTGGTCTTAAATAAGGTTGTCCACTGTTATGCAAAGTACGGTAAGGTGGGGTAAAATGGGTAAGTAACAATCCGCCATTTTGAAAAATCGATTTTTGATTTTTTTTATTGTCTTCGAAAAAGAACATCTGCTAGTATACTTTATAGACTATTTTAATTCAAAAATATATACTGTATTGACGTTATTTTTAGTTCGTTCCGCAGATGATTTTTTATTTTATTTAAAACGTAATGTTTATTTCTTATTTCTAATGAATCAAGAAAACGGTGTCTGTTATTTTTTAATATTTTTTTTTCTATGAATAAATCTTTTCTTCTAAAAACTAAAAAAACAAAATTCTTTCAAAATGCTTTCCATTTGAGCATTAATTTTTCTATTAATATTTATAATTCTACGTTGTCAAAAATAGGGGTGCCCACTATTATGCAAAGTACGGTATGGTGAGGTAAAATGGGTAAGAAAAGTATTCATTCAAAGTTAGTTTTCACTTTAAAAAAAATATTGATATGCTTGGTTATTATGATTAAATATTAATATATTTTGGTGTATTTCTGCAATGGGCTCATGGACGGCATATTTAAATATGTTTCAGAATATTATTTTTTTTAAATAGTTAAATTTTTATTTTTATGTTTATACACACTTTCTTTCTCAGGTGAAGTAAAATGGATAATCAGTGGAAATCATGGAATTTTTCATGAAAATGGTGTTAAATTAGTAACTTGATAAACTAGAATAAGTAACAACAAGAGTTGAGCTCTTTACAACTCATTACAATTGAGTATTAAGGGACTGTTATTGTAATAGTCTTTCTAAAAATAAGTTACAATCCGCTATTTTAAAAAAACGACTTATTATTTTTTTATTATCTTCAAAAAAAAAACATTTGCTAGTATAATTTATAGACTATTTTGATTCAATAATATATACTGTATTGATCTTATGTTTAGTTCGTTCCGCATTTATCCAGTTTTATATCAAAATGTTTTCTTTTTATTGATAGTTTTTTAGAAAATAAACAAGTATGTAATTTAATTATACTAATATACAAAATGCGTTAAATATATTGTAGCTAATTTTTGTCATTTATAAGATTCAAAATCACATTTTTGTGGAATATTGCACTTTCAGAGATCGTTAAATGTTTCCGAATTTCCTATTCTTTAGTATTAAAAATTTGAATACACATTTTACGCCATTTTGAAAACCATTGAAAAAGTCTAAATAAATTAGATTTTTTTCTCAAATTTTTCAATTTCCTTGTATTAAAAGGTTTCTCTTCTATACGAAACCAAACAATATTGGTAAATAATTCGACTTTTCTAGTTTTTATCTAGAAGTTTTCATGCATCAAATTATCACAAGTTTCTTTATAAACTCGAACAAATCGACTGTTGGACTTGAATTAAATTACCCAGAAATTTAATTTTTGGCTGAAATTTACTGTATTAAACGAAGTAAATTTTTAAAAAAGAACTATGTCAATGCATATGTTTAGCAAAGTGAAAAGTGAAATTTTATTTAATTTCAATATACCTATTTTACACCATTATCTATTTTCCCTCACATTATCCTATCCGTTTTAGATTTATGTTCTTCTATATCTGAGATATTTTGTTACCAATCATAATGTGTACTACGACATTAAAATAGAAGGTTTAACAGTTTTCATAAAGAAAAATAAATGTTTCCCCGCTCAATTTTCATTGGTCTGATATCTGTTTTTATACATTGGTTATATGTAGAATTCAGTATATTGTTTTGGAAATTTAAAAGTTGTTTTGAAACAATTGTCAATGCGCGCATCGTTACATAAAATTTGTTTAGATCGATTCAATCCTCTCAGGAAAATCAGTTTATCTTAATATATATACTTTAGACATTAGAAAATGATTGAGTGTGAATTTTATTGAAAGTTTGTAGTTCTTTTATCAGAATAAACTTTTTGAAATATCTCATTTCTCTAACAAATGATTATATGAGTTATTATACTATAAGATATACGTACGCATCAAAACAAATCTAAACTTGAACGATTACGGGATAAACGGAAATGGAAATAATAAACGGAAATATTACGAGATAAAATAAATGAAAAATAATAACTTAAGGGAAACAATGATAGTATAAATTATAGCAGAAATTTAATGAGAGTTTCTATAAAAAATTTATGTAAAATATAACCGATAAAAATTTTCTTGAATTATTACTATAAAAATAATAGGATTTGGTTAAACACATGTAAAGATGTTGTTGAAATTTATATGCAATTATGCCGAAAAAGAATTTAATATTATTATCGTACTATTACATTTTAAGACTATTAAACAACTACAAGTGAGTGAACAAACTTACCTAAATATTAAAATTATGCTTCAACGATATCTTGATTTTTAAATAAAATTACGATTTTTACTATAAGGTAGTAAGAATATTTTCCTACAAATTATTCGTAATAGTTATTGCTGAAGACAAGGAATCAAGGATTATTAAACGCGATCTGAGATATATTTTAAAGCATTGCATTTGAATCTAATTTAAAATTGTAAAATTTAAAAAAAATAAATGAAAATTTTAGTTCGATAAACTAAATTTCGTCTTTTAATTCTACTCGAAATTAAGTGTTAATCACTTGATATCTGTTTGATGTGTGTTTTACAACAAAGCTCAATTTTTAAGCGCAATACAAAGAAAAAAGCTCATAAAAAAAAGATCGGTTTTAGTAATAACTTCATAATGAAAAAAATAATAAAGTTTAAACTAAGTAAAAATAACTTTAATATATGTTGAAGTTGAAACTAAAGTTTAAATAACCCCATATCGTTTTACGGCTGTACATTTATTCGATAAAACGCTCACTGATAAAGTTATGATGTCCTTGTCTTCATTCTTAAAAAGAACACGTATCCACTTCAGAAAGTTCCTTCTATATTTCCGGTTTCATTTCCAAGCAAGGTTTCTAGAGATATCTGTTAAAATCTTCAGATTCGGAGAATTGTCTTTATTTCTGCTTTGAGTTTCGCTATAGTCACAAGCATAGAAATTCGTATCCGTTTAGCAAGCGACTCGGATTAAAAAAATAGGCGTTCTATAACATATAATTTGCCATTATTATTGCAAGCAGCGTAATAAAATAACGTATTTTATGTCTAAAGTTAACATATGTACCATTTTGTAAACTAGAACAAAAATGTAAAATAAGTTATACTAGTTATTTTTTAATTGATATTGCTTTAAGTAACACATGAATGCAAAATATTCGTAAAAGATTTTAATATAGATAATATTAAAATACAAATACAACGTTAAAAATACGCAATAAAAAAATTAAAAAACTCGTTTTCATAATTGTACTTAAATACTTTTATTTTATTTCAGGGTTTATGACAAATAAAATTAAGAAAGAGATGTATTACTCAGTATATATTTTGTGGCGAATCACCTTGCTTTTAATGTGTAAAAAACTAAAGTATTTTTTTTCTTGTATGTTTCGAGAGATACAGCTTCCTTTATCAGCAGAATTGCAAAGTTTGTGTACACAATAAAATGAAAATAATAATAAAGTGAAGGGAGATGTATCTCCTGAAACATGTCCAGATTTCGTGCATTTTATTGCGTAGCTTTAACATTGTATTTGCATTTTAATATTCTTAACGCAATGGTCTATAAGACGAGTCTTTATCTTAATACATATTATAGTTCTTGAATTTCAAAATTGTGAGCAATATTAAGATTCAAGTTGAAAGTTCGAAACATTGATGTTTATGATGAACAGAATGTTTTTGAACAATAAAATTTATTTGGGTATTTAATGTAAATGCTCTAACGTTTGATCAACAAAAAAAACTAAATAAACTGTGTTGCATTTGGTTTGAAATTCTAAATGAGTATTGTGCCCTAAAATATTTAAAATAAATACTTTAATTATTTAGTTAAGTATTTGAACGCAACTATTTAGAGTAACCACTTATTTGATTTAAAATTCTACATTATTTTATTGTATGAACTGATATATAATATAGCAAGTTTGTTTGTCGCAATGTTTTCGAACAATAAAATTTAATTGGGTATTTAAGGTAAATGCTCTAATGTTTGATCAACAAAAAAACTAAACTGTGTTGCATTTGGTTTGAAATTATAAACAAGTATTGTGCCCTAAAATATTTAAAATAAATACTTTAATTTTTTAGTTAAGTATTTGAACGCAACTATTTAGAGTAACCACTTATTTGATTTAAAATTCTACATTATTTTATTGTAAGAACTGATATAATATATAATATAACAAGTTTGTTTGTTGCAATGTTTTCGAACAATAAAATTTAATTGGGTATTTGAGGTAAATGCTCTAATGTTTGATCAACAAAAAAACTAAACTGTGTTGCATTTGGTTTGAAATTATAAACAAGTATTGTGCCCTAAAATATTTAAAATAAATACTTTAATTATTTAGTTAAGTATTTGAACGCAACTATTTAGAGGAACCACTTATTT
Source organism: Troglohyphantes excavatus (assembly GCA_963932185.1). NCBI lineage: Eukaryota > Metazoa > Arthropoda > Arachnida > Araneae > Linyphiidae > Troglohyphantes > Troglohyphantes excavatus. The sequence continues at coordinate 30,664,063 of OZ010676.1, forward strand.
GATTTAAAATATTTTATTGTATTAACTGATATATAATATAGCAAGTTTGTTTGTTGCAATGTTTTCGAATAATAAAATGTAATTGGTTATTTAAGGTAAATGCTCTAATCTTTGATCAACAAAAAAACTAAACTGTGTTGCATTTGGTTTGAAATTCTAAACAAGTATTGTGCCCTAAAATATTTAAAATAAATTCTTTAATTATTTAGTTAAGTATTTGAACGCAACTATTTAGAGTAACCACTTATTTGATTTAAAATTCTACATCATTTTATCGTATGAACTGATATATAATATAGTAAGTTTAACACAAATAAAAAACGACGAATCCCTGAAGGTAAAGTAATGTACAATTTTTGCATTGTGAACTATAGATTTGTGGGTTCTTCAGTATAAGTTTATTGAAACCTGTGAACATGTCACGCACGCTTTCACGTTTCCTGAGTTCGGGAGATTTATATTTTGAAAAGAGATTTCATATTTTAAGATGTTCACTGCGCATTTTTGGAAGAGGTTTGCCCTCCCTTTCCCCAGAATGGAGTTGTCTAACTCAATAATGGATTTCTTTTGATTCCTTTTCTATTTTGTATACTCTTCGATATTCTTTGAGCTTATATTTACCTATGTGTTTATTACGCATTTTTTTTTATTTCGTGCTAAAGCATCTCTTTGAAGTTACGCGATAGTTCAAATGGAGATTTATAAAAATTCTCACTCTATTTGTATTTAATAAAAAAATATGGAAGGTTTTACTATATATAGTTTGGGATATATATAATGTAAAACTACATTTTGAATAAAAGTAGCTATTATCTAATGCATACCATTGAAAATTTTCTCACAATTTAATTCAAAGTAATAAATATTATGAGTTGGTCTTTTATTATCTTATAAGTTTTATAATTGTGAAATAAAAGTAATTTAAAGGTTCTTTTATAATTTCCTCATTGAAATGTGAGAGTTTAGATGTTTAAAAACCATTTAAAATTTACAAAATGAATGTGTTATACTAAATTCACAAGTGTTGTATAGAATACATTGTTTAAATTACTCGTTAGAAATTTTAGTTTCTTGAGATTCAATTCATTCTAATATTAAAGAACTCGTTTTCATAATTGTACTTAAATACTTTTATTTTATTTCAGGGTTTATGACAAATAAAATTAGGAAAAAGTTGTATTACTCAGTATATATTTTATGGCGAATCACCTCGCTTTTAATGTGTAAAAAATTAAAGTATTTTTTATTGAAGACGAAAAAAAAAATCCCCGTGCACCTCGAAGGGGCTTACATGGAGCTGACAGTTGTAAGTATAGACATTTAATACATAGAGAAGTTGTGATTAAAATATAAATCCTTTAGAAAACACGTAAAACTAGTTTAAAAAAAACTATATTACAAAGTAGTGATCAATAAAATTATTTCTATATATTTGTTGAATCGACTATTGATCATTATATTTTTTTCAGGATATATACAAACTTCGGGTTTAATTCAACTAGTGGTATTTCACACACTTTAAATTCTAAATATTTTTTATTTAATAAAGATCACCCTGTTTTTTCAGTAATATATATATCACATGTAGTATACATCGCAAAAATATTTAACTGTAAATTTAGCAGTTAAAAAATGGTAGTGTCATACGAGTCTATAACTTTCTTGTGTCAAACTAGACTAATTGAACTAATAAAATGACAAGAATTTAACTTATAAAATTATTAGAATTGAACAATTAAAAACTAATGAAATCACTTTACTAAAATGTGAGTTATATAGTAGTTAGGGAGAGGGAAGATGTCTGTGACAGTAAGAGAGAGAAAGAGGGGGTGGGGGAACTGTTTTTTTTTAAAAATTAACAATGCAATTTTTTTCTCCAATTATCATTTTAAATAGGTAACTAATTATAAGACTTACATTAATTTTCTATAGTTCCAGCTATACAATACAAAATATAATATTTATGCAATATATAATATTTATACAATACAATATATAACATTTATGCAATATATAATATTTATACAATACAATATATAATATTTATACAATACAATATATAATATTTATACAATACAATATATAATATTTATACAATACAATATTTAATATTTAGATTTATTTTTAATTTTTTTAATATCTTAGAACGTAAAAGAATATAATATGAAAAGTTCCACTGTCACTAAGTGTAAAATATTTATATAGAAGGGATTTTGTAAAACTATCCCTATTCTTTCCTATATTTTTTGCGAATTTTCTTTATTATTCTGAAACAATTGCCACAATAACTCAATTATCCGTATTATATTATATTATATTATATTATATTATATTATATTATATTATATTATATTATATTATATTATATTATATTATATTATATTATATTATATTATATTATATTATATTATATTATATTATATTATATTATATTATATTATATTATATTATATTATATTATATTATATTATATTATATTATATTATATTATATTATATTATATTATATTTTAAAAAGTATAGAAAACCTAACAACATAAGAATGTATGTAGCGTGAAGATATCAAATGTATATCAAAATAGAAGCCCATAATTTAAATTCTTTTGTGTACCTTCATAAACAATGCATCACTTCTATTCCGGCGTTTCTTCAGTTCGCTAATGATTCGCGATTTGTGTCTTTTAAAGCGCGACAGCCCAAAACTCCACGCCGATTTCCCTTTCATTTCCAATAGGCCTAGATCCCCACTTTATTGCGACTTAGATCCCTCGAAAAAGATCCCCACCTCCCATCGTGCCTACTTTGCATGCAAATGGGCAATTGCGACAGTATGGTGTCGCGCAATTGAATGTCAGCCCGCGCAATCGGCAACACCGAAAGGGTAGTGCTGATCTTTCATTGTCTACCGCGGAAGTACAATTGGAATTCTTTCATACGTGTTGGAGATGAATAACTTCTATGAATATAAGATCAGATAGACGAGAATGGACCTATTTCCGAAATAAAAATTGTGAGCATGTTTACGGGGCTGTATCTCCCTACAGCTCGGATATTGAAAGGCTTGTTCGCTATTCGACGTTCGACAGGGAGCGGAATTATTTCTAAACCTCCCAAACAATTTGAATATTTGAATATTTAAGATGTTGTTTGGATTTCGATTTACTTTAGTTTATCAGATGTTTAGTAGTTATAAAAGGTTTCTAATGAGCTAGTTATTGACGCGTTTTGTCCGAGGAACAAAGAGTTAAATTTTCGATTTTGAAAAAGATTTAGGACCCAATGATTTCTTTTTACTTTGGTCTGTTATATTTTGTGACAATGGGCTTTTCAATAAATTGAAAAGTTCGTTATTTATTTAAAAATAGCATTGTTGGCCTTATGGTATGGTTTTAAATTGAGAAATCATCGCGATGATCCTTTATTTAATATAAATATAACAACAATCCATATAATATCAAAATACAAATTAAATTGAAATATAATTTATTTTATTTCAAACCTAAAACCATTGTAGGTACAATTTTGTTAAGGGGGCACATTTTACTATTTTCTTTTTAATTTTGCAGATTTCCTTATATTTTTTTCTACAAATGTATGCAAAGCATATTAATATAATCACACTGTTAAATACTAAAAAAAAATATATAATTTTTCTTTTTAAAAATAAAAAAATACAAAAAAGTGACCTTTCTTATTTTTGGTACAAGTCAAGAACATATTTTCTGAAAATTATATTTTTGCCTTTTTATAAACAAAAAAAAATGTATTTAACAAACTGTTTTTACAGATTTTTGTTATTTGCAAGGATTTTTTGAGAAAAATATTTGAAAGAAAAATCACTAATATCATGGCGAAACTATTTTTAAAAAAATACTAAAAAACATATAATTTATATATTACTAATCTCTGCAAAATATAAAGTAATACGTTTAAAAATACACGGAAGCAAATTTGGACCAGTTTTTTTAAATAGATATGAACTTATAATCAATTTAAACTTGATCAAGCACAAAAAAAGTCATCATTGAGAAAAATGAGTTCAAAGTTAAGTATTCAGGCAATTTTGTACCAAAGCTTCATATTGATTCGATTTTTTTTTGTACTTTACCTAGAGAAATAATTGTGATGTTCGATTAAAAATAAAAGGAACTATTTCTTAAATTAATAAAATATTTTTAGATATTTGTGATGTTAATGTTTTCCATATCTTCTTAAATGACTTAAATGTAAAAGAAGCCAACGGACATGCTTTACAATTTTGCAACTTTTTTCTTTACGGTACGAAGTATAATTTTAACGATTGATTTCAAGTTATCTAATGTCACATGACTAAAGAGTCAATATACCAAAGTATATAAAATAATTTTTATTTAAATATTTAAATGTTTTCGATTTTTTTTTATTTTTAGTAAATATTAAAAGTTTACTTTAAAAATTCCCTATTAGTTGGAAGTGAGTAAAGATAAGTTCTAAAATACCCATTAAAGTTCAATTTCATTTTTAAATAATGGTTTATTGCTTGCATTAAAAGTATATTAGTTTTTTTGAAAAAACAGTATTTTTGATTTAAAAAAGTACACAGTTTAAATATTAAAGTAAAATTTTGTTTTAATACTAAGCAGATGATTAGCTATTTTTCTTATTAAATATGTAGTAAAACAATTTTTATGCATAAAAACAAAATTGTCATTACAGAAATCTTAATACTTAACTTATAAGACGGATATTAAATCTGACAATTAAAATGTAATTTTCAGATTATAAGATTCTTTTTTGGAGTTAATAAACTAATTGAAGTATATTTAAAATAAACACATGTAAACATCAGATAAATTGACATGGTTAATATGTCAATTTATCTGTGTCTAAAAATAAAATTTGAAGAAAAACTCGTAATGTAATTTAAAAAGATTTGACATTTTTTTCGGTAACTTAATATATTCTATTTTATGTTAAAGGATTGTTATAAAAATCTAAGAAGCAAACAATATATTTTATGAATTCATTAAAAAGAATTTTAAAAAAATGCAGTTTTTGCTGTAATTATATAGCAGAAATATTCTAAAAATGAGTCGAACTGCATGCGGGAATATATATTTCACATTCATAAAATATGTAGTGATACAATTTGCATAATCCAACCAATACATTAAAAAGTTTACGAGAGAGTATTGCATGCAAGTTTCAAAAGTCATGAATATGTTTCCAATTCATTTCCTGCTGATTATAAGAGCCTGGAATTTTTGCAATAATTTGGGAAATTAGTTTTTGACAAAGTTGGTGGATTACTCCGATATCACTGTAAAATGATATTTATTACGAGAAATATATGTTATCGAAATAAGTATTTTTTTGACACAAATTGAGTCAGAAAAATGGAGTATATTTAAATATGAAAATATGTTCTTTCTGAGAAGATTTATTGATTAATGAGTTATGTTCTGTCTTATAAATATATAGTTATTTCGAAAATACTATTTAAATGCACGAAAGTTAGATTAATTGTATTTTTGTAGGAGATTGTCATTTTTATGATTTTTTTTATGAAACTTATACCAATCCTCAAATAAGTCCTCATAAATTTAAATTTTTATTTAAATAGATATTTAAGGTAAACATATAGTTTAATAAAGAAAGTATTAAAATGTAGAGGAAAAATATAAAACTAAAATGGTCAATTCAAATTAAATTGCTTGAGATTTAATGTATATAGTTAATTCAAGTTTTATATAAATATATAAAATTTATAATTACGTTATATTTTAGTAACATTAACACTACCTATATATTCAGTGTATATTGTAATACATTTATTGTCGTTGAAGTCGACATGTTGTCAAATGAGTTAAGTTTATTATATAATTAAGCGTTGATAATAGTTATAAAAATTAATGACTAATAATATTAAATATTACAAAATATTAAGTTGGCTGTTTTTCTTCAAGTGAATTTATAATTCTTAAGTTTTTTCTTATAAAGCAGTGCAGTATTTTGAAATATAGTGTTAATCATACCTATTCTATATATGGGATGAATACAGTTTCAGATCCATAGATGTATACTGAATACGAGTAGCTCCTGATAAATTATCTACCACTTTTTATACCTAAATCAAAATATCTTGGCGCTTTTATACGAATGTTTTCTTCTGTGAGCTTCCATTATATAAGGTAAAAATAAAGAGTGGAAGTTTCGCATGATAACAATTAATTTTTTTTTGTCTATTGTGCATTGTCAAGTAATAAAATGCATGCTCAAAACCGTGTCGTCAGAAAAAGATCTTAAATTATAGAAATTGTTATACAAAATCATATTTTATATAACTTATTAATAGATAATATAGTTGAAACAGAAACAAATATCCTCTTAAATTTTATTGAAAAAATGTGAGCTGGACCAATAAAGAATAAAAAAAAAACTGTTGATGTTTAGTTACAATAATCGAGAAAAAATATTAGTTTGGAAAATTTGGTGAATATAAATAAAATATAGTTAAAGTTTTTTAAAGATGATTTAAGTTATTTTTTTAATCTATTAAACAATATAGTTTAGCAAGAATACACAAATAGAAACATATTATATAATATTTTATTTAAAAAGGTACTTTTGAGCATTGTTAAACTACACTTTTGATATTTTTATGTTATTGAAACTTCCAAATAATACTTTAACAATTGAGCATTTTCCCTCTCTATAGTAACTAATGATTTTGATGTTATGTTGAACTTCGCTTTTATATTTTTTTTAGTTCTACATATTGTTAAAATTCAAAGAAAGCTTGAATAGCAAAAACAAAAATACTTCGTGAAGACCGATAAAGTAAATTCGATGGTACTAAATAACTATTCTATAATGAATTGGAATTTATTCTTGGGTTTTCTGTTTAAGTTTAGTTTAAGTATACGATTTTTTTTTAGTTTTTAATTGATTATTTTTAGTTGATTTATTACTTTTCTTTGAAGAATACTTTAAAGATATATAGGACATTTGAGCGAACAATTTCAAAGAAATAATGATAAAATGATAATGATAAATGATAATAAAGGCATTCTTAATTTAATTAGAATATAAATCACTTAGCAGTCTTTGAAATATCATGCACTGAAATAAAAAAAATATATGTGTGGATAGATATAGAATTTTTTCATTATTTTTCATTTTGGTGTATTTTAATAGTGTCACTATTTGACGTTTGAAATAAAGCATTTAAAAAATCTTAAATTTAAATAATTTGATGCTTATTTGTCATTCTTTAACATCCACAATGTTGACTAAATAAATTTTAATTTAAACAATAACTTTATTGTAAACAAAATCACTCTGCTATTTACCACATTTTGGGTAATTGTCTGTTGTAAATTGTTTTATTTAACTTTATTTGGATTAAAAACGTCTTTACTAGTTAGAAAAGAAGTTCTATGCACTAGAAAAATGCTAATGTTGAAATGCATAACCTCCCAAGGGAAATTCATATATTTATCAAATTTAATTATATTAGATATTTTTCATTTAGAACAATTTTTTTCTTGTATCCGTAAACAAGTCACTCATCTGTCACATGCAATTTTCCCTGTCCTTTGTTAAACATGTGGATTAAACGGCTTTATGTCTTTTTTTATTAAAAGTACTTTCGATTTTGAAATTAGGTCTTTATAATCCACAAGTACTTATGATTCTAAACATATTTTTTGCAGTTTTTGATGAAATTGTTTATTATTGTTGGGGTTAGACCAAGAACTGTGATATGATCAAATCCATGGTTTAATATATTTTTGTACAAGTGCATACTAATTATATTTATGCAAAATATTCACGATGATTTTAATTTTAAAGTACTGTATTAGTAGTGTAGTTAAATGTTGTCATAATAGTTAAATACTTTTCAATTGAAGACGTGAGTGTAAGAATCAGACAACACCAGTTTTCAAAAATTGTTTAGTAAGCGCTAAAAACACTTGAATCGTATAATACAAACTCCTATTCCCTTACATCTCTATAACCATTGCTTAGAGCTGATTTTATGTCTTAGAGCTTAGATTTTATGTCTTAGAGCTTATATTTTATGTCTTAGAGCTTATATTTTATGTCTTGAGCTGATATTTTATGTCTTATAGCTTATATTTATGTCTTATAGCTTAGATTTTATGTCTTAGAGCTTAGATTTTATGTCTTAGAGCTTAGATGTTATGTCTATTTAAAAAAAATGTAGTATGAAAGATTTACTTATATATTCTTCTGATTTATTTAAACACTATGCTTATGTTGATATTAAATTTTCATAATTAAAAAAATTATTGTAGAGCAATTGAACACGTGTGTGCAAAACAAGGCAGCTCCAGTTTTTAAAATTGTTCAGGAATCACGGAAAACACTGAACGTTTCTTGCATCGTATAATACAAAAGTACAGTTTTTTCCCTTACATCTCTATAGCCATTTCTTAGATCTGATTTTATGTCTTAGAGCTTAGATTTTATGTCTATTTAAAAAAAATTTGTAGTATGAAAGATTTTCTTATATATTCTTCTGATTTATTTAAACACTATGCTTATGTTGATATTAAATTTTCATAATTAAAAAAATCATTGTAGAGCAATTGAACACATGTGTGCAAACCAAGGCAGCTCCAGTTTTCAAAACTGTTCAGGAATCACGGAAAACACTGAATGTTTCTTGCATCGTATAATACAAAAGTACAGATATTTTTCCCTTACATATCTATAGCCATTTTTTGGAGATGTCTGGTTTTTGCACCAATGGATTGAGCACCAATGGAATGGAAAGTATAAATCAGAAGAAAGTGGAGCTGTCTGGTTCTTGTACCCACGTCTTCAGTTATATTCTATTTATTAGCCTGAGAGTTTGATTACCCATTAAAGAAAACTAACAATGTTTTAAAGTTAATTAAATTACTGAAATAGATAAATATAACTTACTATAAGTTAATAAATATAGTTTACTATAAGTATGTAAATATTTTATCATTCGTTGATTGCTAAGGGTACTGTAGACGTAGGCCACTCTACTAATATAGTTAAGTTGGGAAAACTGGCGGGATATGGATTTGAAATAAGGTTGATTTTGCAATTGCAGCAGTGAAGAAATAAAAATTTCAAACTCAGATCGAGCAAACTGTCTGGGTTGAATAAATATGTTTGTTGAGTTAGTTAGGTATATATAAATATAGCCCCCCCCCCATACTGTAAGTTTATAAATATAATTAAATACTATTTATTATTTCGGTAACTATAATGTAGGTTAAGCAAAATATGTGAATGTTTATGCGTTTATTGGTAAGAAAAATATTTAATTATTATTGAAAAGTAGATTAAAAATAGATAATTAAATAATCAAATATTATATAACTATTATTTAGAAAACTTTAAACTCGTTAGAAATATTGTTTTCGAAAGATTTTAACAATATTTTTTATTTGGAGAAATTTGTGCATTTTAAAGATTATTGTTTTATTTATTGTTTTTCTTTTCAAGATTAAAGTTGCAGGATTGTTTGCAACATGTTAATATCAGCTTGCACTTAAACAAGATTTATCTTCAAAAATAAATTGAAGATTAACCGGAGTTCATTACTATTTTCGTATTTATATCTTATCAAAAAGAAAGTGAAAATGAACAAAAAAAAAATAAAGCACACTTCTCAAGCAGACAGTGTATCATTCAAGATACGAATGTTCAAGTTGTTATCAAATAATCAGGATGGTAATATTTTGATAAAAGATATTTTCATTAAAAAGATTTGGAAAAAGCTTGATATATCCAAAGTTTTTTTTATTAATTAATAATTGTATAAAGCGTAATAAAAGTACTATAAAACAATTGTATATAACTTGTAATTTGAATATAGGTGAAATAAATTCATAAAATTATAGAGTGTGATGTTTACATAAATATTATATTGGGCTGAGAGAAACGTCATTGAAAGAAATGTATAGCTTTGTAAAAATATATATAGAGAAAATTACAATTGTTTTGTGAAAATGTATAAGGAAATTTATGGTTTATTGAAGTATACAAATATTAAGACATATTTAATAGAAAACCAATAAGATACCTTTTTTACACCGAATTAGTTAATATGACGTATCACAATTTTTTTTTTAGTTTTTTCCCATATAATTATAAAAGGCATAAAATATTTTTATTTCAAATAATTTTTTTTTCTAGAAAGCTTAATAATTTTTACAAAAAAAATTATATATTATGGGATGAGACGGAATCGCCTTCTGTCATTATGAGCTACTATTATAATTATTATTTAGGCTAATTCGTTTATCTGTTATTAATTATATTTTTCAAAATATATTAGAAAGAGTAATTTTCGCATTTTACTGACAATTCACTAAGTTATGGAAACCTCCACATTTTTTAGTTGAAAGGTTTTAAATTGAAAAATTAATGACAGATAAAATTAATTTTATCTCCAATCCCTTGTTGAAAGTTTTGAAATTTCCGAAAACATTTTCGATTAAATTTTAGGAATTTATAACAAATTAAATAAAAATGAAAGTGCAAAACGCAATAATTCCACACGAAAAAGAACATTAAAATATATAAACATTTTAAACATTAGGCCAGTTAAGCATAAAAGTTAACTTGTAAGAGGATTATTAGGAAATTACTTGTAAGAGGATTATTATATATTAAAACATCAATTAACCCTCTGAGAGTTGAGTAAATTATCGAAACTGTAAGTTTGCTTTCACTGCAAGATATTTTAATTCATATTTAAAACATATTTCTTTTTTTAACAAAATAATTTTTCATAATTATTTAGTATACAAGGCTTTCGCTTTAAATTTGAAAAATGTTTCAAAAACTAGATAATTCATAAAATTTTATGTTATATGTATTTCCGAGAAAACTGGCGATACTTGAATGATTATTTGTATCCCTAAGGTGATTAAAATTAATAAAAAAATTGAGTTAAAAATTATACAGTGTTGTTCAAAAGTTTGGATACATTTAAATATTATCAGAAACAACAATTTAAAATGAAATAAATATGGATACAAATTATACGCTGAAATTCAATCGAAATAAATAATTTGATGATATTAATTTTAAATAATGTAATTTTTAAAGAGGAATGTAATATATATTCAATTAATGTAATAAAATTAATATTTAATTAAAAAAATGAAAAATAAATTATTAAAGTATAAATAAATAACTTACAATTCACTGGATCGCTTAGTGAAAAGAACAAAGTTGCAGTTGCAGCCTCCAATTCTCCCAGGAAACCTGATTGCTTTGCAGATGTACTGGCATTCCCTTGTTCTTTTCTCAGCATTCGACGGGATCAAAACAAAGGGGAAAAGAATGCAAAAAAGAAAAGAGAAATAATTTCTGCCCATTTCAAAGAGTTTAAGAATGAGAACCGGGAAATTTCTCAGTGCAGTCGAGGGGCGAGAGGGACAGATCTAAAGCAACTGTAAGTTTATATACTACAGTGACACGGACAGAATTGTGCGTGGATATGCCTTTGCTGCGTGGAAAAGTGTTTTAAAACGCCTACATTAAAACGTGCCCAATTGTGACGTCACCTCTCTCACGGCCAATAGGGCGACGAAGAAATTCAAAGTGGGGAAGGAAATGTTGTGTCCCAGTGACCTCCCCCTTAAAAAGATGGGAGGAGCAACTTGTGGCATCCGAACTTCTCAGATCCACAATAAGATGATAGCGCTCGTTACCACCGCGTTTCTCCTATGAAGCGATTTTAAAGGGGGTTTCCATTTTTTTTCGAACTATAATTCGTGATCGTCTGGAATTGTGTCTTAAGTAAATTACATTTTCTCCCAATTAATTTTTTGCGAGAAAAGATGCTGTATTAATAGTTTCGCTCATAATGTTTTGCAATCTCTTTATTTCTGTTTTTCACATAATCATACTATCTTAGAAAATCCGATGTATTTTGGTATTTTAAATTTTGCACATTAGAGATTTAAAAAAATTATCGGAAAATATAAGTGTATAGAGGTATTAGTGACTCAATAAAACTCTGAATGCTCAATATTATATAATTGTATCTAACGTTTCTAACCAGCGTTTTTAATAACCAAAACACTTTATTTAACTTATTACCAAATCAATGTAGTTTATTGGCAAGCTAATGAGACTCATAGTTAGGGACAATTCTTATTTAAAATTCGATAGTATTTCAGTCATATATAATATTTATCCATTTCTGTTCAATAAAATATAAATTTGTGCAGTAAAAATTTTCATGTATTGTATTTTTAATTATCTTTTTTGTGTAAATATGAGTAACAGAAGATGACATATATAATTTTCATTTATATTTAATTTTCTGAAAGATTATATCTTACTTTAGCCTTATGTCATAAATAAGCCAGTTCCTTAAAGGCGTGTAAGGATGTCGTCTTTCCGGCGGAAATACTGAGCATCTTTCTAACATGGAGTTGTACAAATCAAATCTACGAGTTGTTATCAATTAACTACGTATTTATTTAAAATAATTTTTCTGTATACTTAATCTATTTTGCTATATACTATAAATTAGTTAATATAAATGTAATTCAAATTATAAAATTAATTTATTATTTAATTTAAAAGTATTTACACTTTTACTAGATAAAATTATAGCATGTTTTTATTAATTAAAATTTAATTAATTACATTCACCATTAACCCTCCAAGTTAGCAAATTACCGAAATTGTAAAAAAAAAAATTCTTCAGATTTTTTTAAATATATTTTTTTTCTAAAAATATAGTTTTTATTTTATACCCATATCAAATAGATTTTTAAAATATTGAAAAATAAAGTAATAAATGTGAATTTGAAAATGATATCGTTAGAAAAATTATGAATCCACGGAAGAAAAATCTGGGATAGCGGGATTTTATTATAAATTTATATAAATTTAAATAACTTTTAATTTTTATATTAAATCAGCATCTATATAAGATTTATTGCTGCAAATAAAAATATTTTGTAAAATAATATAAAATGTTGTTTAATTTACATAATTTTTATTATGGAATTTTCTTTGGAATTTATTAATGATCTGGTATTTTTTTCATCAAATTCTTAATACAATTTTAATGTTTTTGACTCAAACTTTTTTCAACATAAACAAAACATATAAAAATATCATATCACTTTCCACGAAATTAAGTTTTTAAATTACAATAAATTATTTTAGATTGTATTCGTAATATAATTTATATACAACCAAGTATTGTATGCTATATGAATACTACTGAAATACAGGTATTGTGTACTTATGTAGGCAGGGTAGGTATAGATGTTTGGTATAAACTATGTTCAACATTTAAAACGTGTGATTTAATTTTTCACACGTTTCTATAAAATATTAGAAAAATATATTAAATTGATCATTCAATTTTTAAACGCATTCATTTTTTTGAAGTGGTAAGTAAAATTGAAATAGGTAGATTTGGAGACTGGTCGATTTTCTACCTATATGTAAATTTAATCTATACATTTATTTTCAAAAAATTCGTTTAAATAAATAATTTTTAATTTATTTAAAATTTAAATTTACATTAAATATATTTATTCTTATTTTTATTTTTTTTAGTTTCAAATAAAATAAAAATAACAAAATTGTTATATATTTAAGTCAAATTATTACAACACTGTCACATTCTACATATTAACTTTATTTCTAAATTAAGCAAAACACTACCAACCAAAAATATCTTATTTGTTTCCGGTAAAAATTTAATAACTTCTTTTTAACCCATTTTGATTATATTTATATGAGCACTTTCTAAGAACAATAAGTTACACTGAAGAAATTATAGATTATAGATTTTTAGATAGTCCCTTGTTTGTTTTCTGCATTGTCATAGTTGCGTAAATCGTTTTGTTACGATCAGTTTTATGACTGATAAATTCATTCATATGTGAAACAGGCGATGGAAATTCTCTTTCATGATAGGGATTTAAAAAGTTTGATAATGACGGGGTTTTTTGTGTAATAATAGCTAAGCGAGCTAGTGTCGGGAAAATTTCTACCTGATAAGGGTTTTTGCTGATAGGAAAGTAAATATTTTTTGTATGCAACAGGTGAACTCGAGGAGTTTGCTTGGAAAAACCCGTTGACTCACAGAAGGTAAACAATAGAAGTATGTCTCTCAGTGTAAATGTGGTTTCACTTTGTAATACACAAATAGAAAAATTCCCATAGGAAAATACTTGTAACTACATATTTTTAAAATAAAGAATTCTTATTTTGTGTTGATTTTAATTGATTTGCAATTTTTAATTAATGTGTTGTTTTAATTTTTGTGTTGTTTTTAATTTTTGTGTTGTTTTTAATTTTTGTGTTGTTTTTAATTTTTGTGTTGTTTTCAATTTTTGTGTTGTTTTCAATTTTTGTGTTGTTTTCAATTTTTGTGTTGTTTTCAATTTTTGTGTTGTTTTTAATTTTTGTGTTGTTTTTAATTTTTGTGTTGTTTTTAATTTTTGTGTTGTTTTTAATTTTTGTGTTGTTTTTAATTTTTGTGTTGTTTTTAATTTTTGTGTTGTTTTTAATTTTTGTGTTGTTTTTAATTTTTGTGTTGTTTTTAATTTTTGTGTTGTTTTTAATTTTTGTGTTGTTTTTAATTTTTGTGTTGTTTTTAATTTTTGTGTTGTTTTTAATTTTTGTGTTGTTTTTAATTTTTGTGTTGTTTTTAATTTTTGTGTTGTTTTTAATTTTTGTGTTGTTTTTAATTTTTGTGTTGTTTTTAATTTTTGTGTTGTTTTTAATTTTTGTGTTGTTTTTAATTTTTGTGTTGTTTTTAATTTTTGTGTTGTTTTTAATTTTTGTGTTGTTTTTAATTTTTGTGTTGTTTTTAATTTTTGTGTTGTTTTTAATTTTTGTGTTGTTTTTAATTTTTGTGTTGTTTTTAATTTTTGTGTTGTTTTTAATTTTTGTGTTGTTTTTAATTTTTGTGTTGTTTTTAATTTTTGTGTTGTTTTTAATTTTTGTGTTGTTTTTAATTTTTGTGTTGTTTTTAATTTTTGTGTTGTTTTTAATTTTTGTGTTGCTTTTAATTTTTTGTGGACCTTTAAATTTTTTGTTGCTTTTAATTTTTGGGTTGCTTTGAATTTCAGTCATGCTATGAATTTTTGCATTGCTTTTAATTTGTGTGTTGCCTTTAATTTTTGTATTATTTTTAATTGTATTGTTGACCTTAATTTTTGTTTGCAGTTTAATATTTAAACATATTATTTATATTATTTCTGTGAAATTTATTTATTGTTACAAGTACTTACAAGTAATAAAATAAGTATTTTTTGTGTAAAATTGTTCTATTCAGTTCCAAAGTGGAACCATTGGAAAGTTCCAATGTTTTTCTCGTAGTTTTATTATAGTATATTTGTTGTATTATATGTAAAAGTTCTAAATATTTTAAACGAAATAATAATATTTTTATTATATTATTTTACTAAATATTCTGTGTATAATTGAAAGCAGCTAATGTATATCATTATCTTTAATAAATGTAGTACTTGCATATATTCCCATTAGAAACATTCTGAATGCGCAAATTTTTTTTTCACGTAAGAATATTATTAAGGGTGAGTGAAGCTGATACTGCTTGTAGATTGACTAGATAGACTTTAGGATGGGAAATTTTAGGTCTTTTCTGAACTATAGTTTTGCTGAGGGTCATCTTAAATAGGAACAAAGGATTTTAGGTATAATAAACAAAGTATTGCGCGGTTAAATTTCTCAGTTTGCAGAGCCTACTATTTAAATAATTTAAATTAATATTTCTAATATATCATATTTCAAAATTTCTGTATTATACACACCACAATAAATATTTATTGTAAAAACATTAAAATAATATATAACAGTGCGAATACTGCAGAATAATTTGCGAATTATATTTTTATAACATTTAGTTATGAGGATTCTAATAAATATTCTGTGTTTAATTAAAAGTAAATGAATATTTTACAAAGTGCTTTTTTAAAATAGAACTGAATCGATAAAATAAAATGAGAAAATACAATTAAATAATATGAAAATTGTTCATATAGTGCAATTAAGAAGGTACACTATAAAAATTATTATCGTACACTCTATAAATTATCTTTTAAAATGAATGAGACATATTGATTTTTATTTAAAAAAAATCTAATTTTAAGTAAAATATTTAAAAAAAAATCTCATTCCTTTACTTCATTTGATTTAATTTCCCTTTATTTTCATTCTTTCTTATAATTGTTTGATGCTTAATGTTACTCCCAGGCAAGCTTTTCTGTTATGTTGAGAATTCAGAGTTCCCCCTATAAGCCGATCAAATCTAATTTAAGGTAAAATTTCGGATAAAAGAAAGCAAAATGGGTTTTAAGTGGTCGAAGGGAATAAAAGTAGTGGAGTTTGAATTCTCTCAGGATAAAGATTAAACAACGTGTCGAAAGCTGAAGACAATTTACATCTGTAAATCTTTTTATTCTTTATTATAGCCGATTTTGACAGCCGTATACTCGGTGTCTCCGGTTAAAAATCTCATCAACATTTAATTCTGTTTCAGATACAGCTGTCACTTCACACTGAATAAAGACATTTGAGTCGCGCAAGAAAAGTATTGAAAAATTATCTAATAAATCAAACATTTTACAAAATTAAAAAAAAACCAATAACGTAATTTCTTTTAACTCCAAGAACGTGCATGATATTTATGTTTTTTTATCGAACAGTTATCCCGTTTCTGTTCTTTAATCCTAAAATTTTTTGTACTAGAATACAAAAGTAATAATATGTTGTAGAGCTATCGTAAGAATGACATTTTATAAGGTTAAAAAGATGATATTTATACGCTTTTTGAGGAATAATTATTCACGTTTATGTACTGTAGCCTCAAAATCTTTATTACTCTTAGAATATAAAAGTGTTAATCTGTTGTGAAGCTAATGAATGAATTATGTGTTTTAAAGACAAGAACACGGTTTTCTGAATAAGTTTGAATACCAGGGAAACATACTAACATGTCGTTATTTAGTTCGGTACCGAAGCGGGGAAATTGGAGTTCAAAAGGTTAAAATTATTACAAGTAACGAAGGAAACATTTTAAAATAAAACATTCTTATAATATTGTGACAAATTTGAAAAATTGCGATTTTAGTATGCGACTTATTTACTGCGTAAATATATTTAAAATGTATTGCAGTGATATATATATATATATATTGATATATATATATATATCAATATATATATATATATATATATATATATATATATATATATATATATATATATATATATATATATATATATATATATATATATATATATATATATATATATATATATATATATATATATATATATATATATATATATATATATATATATATATATATATATATATATATATATATATATATATATATATATATATATATATATATATATATATATATATATATATATATATATATATATATATATATATATATATATATATATATATATATATATATATATATATTATATATATATATATATATATATATATATATATATATATATATATATATATATATATATATATATATATATATATATATATATATATATATATATATATAATATATATATATATATATATATATATATATATATATATATATATATATATATATATATATATATATATATATATATATATATATATATATATATATTTATATATTTATATATATATATATATATATATTTATAAAGAGAGAGAGAGAGAGAGAGAGAGAGAGAGAGATAAGGTGAAAATGCAAAAAGATAGAAATATGCTAAAACACATACAAAGTATTTAAAAGAAAATAAATTTAGTTTTGAAATATAAAAAAAGTTAAGTGATTTTAACAAAAAATACTAGAAGTATTTATTAGGGATGGATACTAAGAAACTGGCATGTAATTTTCTTTATTTTTAAGTTCTTAGAAAATATGTTTAAAAAAAATCACAAAGATATTATTTATAAACACTTGCTCTTAAAGTTTAATTTACCATATTTTTGATATATGTGCTTTAACTTTTAAAACAATGACTTTTTTTTCTTCCTGAAAGATAAAACTTCAATCGAAAATATGAGCTTTTATGTACAGAGGAAACTGTTTTTTTATTATTTACACTGAAATATACTAAAACCCATAAGTTATTAAGACAAGCTTTTATGAAACATAAACCGATTAATTATGAATACGCTGCTGTTTAGATTCTTATATAAAAAAAGAGTTTCACTTAATGAAAAGAACTTTATTAAAATATTTATTTATATTATTTTTTATGTCTTAAAATTTTTTTTATAAAAATCAACATTTAAAAACAGATACGTTTTTTTTATATATCTTTCGGTATTTTTACTTGTACGTAAAACCTTATTCAGTTTTTGATTTTTTATTTAACCAAACAATTTTGAAATAATTACACTTCCCCAAAGAATTATATTTTTAAAGTTTGAATTATTTGTTTATTTTGACTTTTCTATACTAAAGAAGTTGAAGATGTTATTTTGCATTTTGAGATTACAAATAAATGTTTTTATATACTTGTATTTGGAAACATCGCTATTTGTCATTTTGCAAAATTATATAATAACTTGATTCTACTAAAATTATTTTATTTATGAGCAAAGCTGAGAAATACAAAACTTGCAGATTTTATTTGCACACTACACACTTACAGTAAAATAAACAATTTAATATAAGCTAAAACACTAGGCCTACTCACCCTTTCAGAAGAATTTTTAGTTCACAATACTATATTTATTGATTTGTTATTTTTGTTGTTTGCTGAATTAATGTCGCACTAGAGCTACATAATGAGATATTGACAATGGTTCGATAGGTACAGCCGGGGGAAAAAAACGAACCACCAATAACTATTTCGTTAGTTTTTATAGTAGAGCTAAACTTAATATACCATTTTGTATGGAATAAAGTCTACTACACATTTATATACAAAAAATTTGCATAGGGGACTATCTTCATATTAAAATCCGCACCAACTTTAAAATTTCCAATAGCAACACCCAATTTTGATTCAATATTTAGAATCTATGACAAAATTTATCGTTTGCAAGTCATTTGGTTAAGTAGTTTTTTAATTATGAATACCGAAAATTTAGAACTCGTAATGTTAAATGAATTTCTTAAACTTTTAATCATATCTTTCGAAATAATAAATTTATTAAGCTGATATTTTTATCTGTGTTACTTCTAAACGACCCAAATAAAATACACTAACTTTCATTACTTATATGTATATATTTTTTAATTTTATTTAAATTAGGATATTAATATTCATAATAATATTTGTGAATAGCAACCATGTTATATTTTGATATATTCTGATTCAGAAAAACGCTTTATATGCATATCTAAAATTTTATGATTTTCCTCTTTGTAGTTTTTTTTTGCTATATTTAAATGTGCATCAAATGATCATTTCAGGGGTTATACACAAATTTAAATTCTGCAGAACTTAACAGAAATCTTCACTAATTTTGAGAATTAAAAGCGCTGTGATCGCGTTGCCATAAAATTCTAAATTCTTATATAAAGGCGAGGGGTATACGGGAGTACGGCTAACGGCAAAACATTTTCTACCCGCGTCCATTTCGTATTCCAAATAAAACGTGATGGTAAATGTGGAGGTAGCCCCTCAAATAAATTGGATACATATTGCATAATATCTCTGCATATAAATGTAGTAAATTAACGAAAATTTATATTTAGATTATTTTGAGGGCGGGGAATATTTCTGCGCTGTCAAAAGTAGGTGTTGCTATTGAAAATTTTAAAGTTGGTGCGGATTCGAGTACGAAGATAGTCCCCTATGCAAATGTTTTGTATACCAATGTATAGTAGTCTTTATTCCCTACAAAATGGTATATTAAGTTTAGCTCTACTATAAAAACTAACGAAATAATCCTTGGTGGTTCGTTTTTTTTCCCGCGGCTTTACCTTTCTAGAAGGAAAAATTTGGGAATCTTGCCTTGTCAATTTTGAACCACAATCAGAGGAAGATAATAATTCATATTAGGGGCATTCCACTCCCTATGATGTTCTGTACCACGACCAACGTGAGAACCTCGATAGATTTACAAATACAATACAAATAATGTCGACCATCTGCTAGCTCTAGGCCCAATAAGGTTGGTCCTGTTGATCTACACATCCTTCCGATTCCCAATGCTGATCCAATTGCTTTTTAAAACTACCCACTCCTGAAGAATTATCAACATACTCAGGCAAACTATTCCATTTGTCTATTTCCCTATTAAAGAATAGTGCTTTCTAACGCCTCGATTAAGTTGTGATTTATATAATTTGAATCTAAGACTTCTAGTCACATTGGCAATATTAATTTCCAATCCCTTTCACATCAACCAAATTGATAAATTTGAATAACTGAATAAGGTCTCCTCTAATCTTTCTCTTCTATATTGTTTTACTAGCTGTACCACATTGATATGTCCCCATTTAAAAAACCCATTTACTGAAAAAAGGAAAGATCACTGGATTTAATATGGAACTAATATGAGCGTTCTATGCGCAAGATCTTTAAATTTTTTTAATATTAAATGAAATATTCCAATAAACAGACCATTCTAAAATTTTAGTTTAATCGACCTGTAATTGCTCTACCGGTTATCTGCTATTTATGATACCCATGATTTTTAAATCGTCCGCAAGGATACTGACCCTATTTTCAAGGTTTTTACTAATATCACCAATATAAATAATTAACAACAGTGCCCCCAAAACAAAACCATGTGGAACTCCGCCTTTGACTTCCTCCCATCTAAAGTATTTACCCTTAATTAGTATTCTTTTCTTTCTACCTGTTAGCCAATTGCCAATTTCTTATCTATTTAAGGATATTAACCTAATTTCTGTCCTATCTAACTTAGCAGCGCTTCATGCGGAATCTTCTTAAAACCGTCTGAAAACCTATATAAAATGTATCTACACTGTTTCCATCATCCAAATCTTTAGTAACTGTATCATAAAAATTTAAATGATTGGTAACACAAGATCTGCCCTTTCTAAATCCAAACTGAATACTTGAGAGCAATCTCCCTGTCTATAGAAATTTCATTGCATATTTTTTTTAATAAAATTTTCAAATATCTTGCAAATGACAGATGTCAAACTAATTGGTCAATAATTTCCTGGTTCACATATTAAGCCTTTTAAAAAAAGTAGAATAATATTTAATAACTTTCAGTGTAACAGTACCCTACCATAATTGTATGTATAATTAAAGATTATCATTAAATCATCCACAATTCCTCTATGCATTCAATCATAACTTTTGATAAATATCATCTAGCCCAAGGTCTGTAAAAGATTTAATGTTCTTCAAACAAGGAACAGTATCTTCCCTAGAAAATTTGCACTCCAGTATTTCCTGGCATAAGTTATCCCCTGTATTTAAATGTATCCCGTTAAAATCTTCATTGAAAACATCCATAAAAACTCATATAAATTATTTGCCATTTCTTCATCATCTTGAACAAAATTACCCTGATTATTTCTTAATGGACCCAGATATAGACTTCTGATTCCCTTTGGCATACGCAAATAATTTCTTTGGATTACTATTAATATCCTTAGCTAGCTTTTCCTCTAACGACTTTTTTTCTGTTTCGTACTTATATATTTGAAATCCCGTCTAGACTTTTCGTAAATAATAATAATAACCTCATCTAATACTCTATCTGACCACTTAAAATTCTTATAAGTTTTCTGTTTGTTTTTAAGAGCTCTCTTACAATTCATAGAAAACACATAGGAAATAATTGTTTAGCTAAATCTTTTTACAGAAATAATATATGTTTCCTTACAGCCTCGTTCAATTTATCCTTAAACTGTGCCCATTGATCCTCTACATGTGACTGTTCTAACCCATACTTAAAACTCTTACTCATCTCGACTCTTAATTTATTGAAAACCCACTTCCTTGCAATTTGGTATTAACCTTATCTGTTTGGAACTTAATATAAAATGTTTTAGTATTGTGGTCACTATCAAGTAAGTGTTTTTCCACTCGTAAATGACACACCCAGTCCTCATTACTGAAAATCAAATCTAAAATAGTAGTACCCCTAGTTTCCTCAAAACCCATCTATTGTAAAAAACAATCTTGGGTCACCTCTAAAAAGTTTGTTTCCCTATCATTCGCATCTAAGTTCTTATCCAATAGATGTTAGGAAAGTTAAAATCACCCATTAAAATGATTTCCCATTTACGACATACTTCTGTAATATGTTTACAAAGCATTTCAGCTTGCTTTATACAAATATTTCCAACAACTAATTTATTTTCCATAGAATCTGAAACTTCCACCCAGACTGATTTAATCGCCTCCGATTTTCTGCCGATTGTTAACTCCTTTCAAAACAGTTTTTCACTAATATAATTTATCACTTTGCCTCCTTTTCTGTGAAGTCTATCCTGCCTGAATAATAAATATCCTTTAATTTCTAAAAGTTATAAATTCTCGGCATTTGTCCAGCCTCCAGTTATCACCGTTGCATCAATCGGTTCTGCAGCTACTATTTCCTTTAATTCATCCATTTTATTCCTAACACTCAGTGCATTGCTATTACAGTAATTAACTTAATTTATCTTCTAAATTTGCGGATTCAATCCTATTGACATATTTTATATCTACCGTTAAATACTTAATTAATAAGCAATAAGATATATTCCCCTTATAAAGCCATTGCAATATTTGAGACCTTTCAATTTCCATTTTCTGCCGCTAGCATGGCCTGGTTAATTATTATAATTAACGTAAACTAGGGTTACTTGGTCCCAACCCAATTTTTTTTAAAAATCTCGCCTAGGTCTGCTGTCATGAAAATATAGACATGACCCAGCAAAAAAAATTAAGCAGAAAACCTTCATCAAAATTTTGAAATTGAAGGTTTGATGCAGGAAAACTGCAGTTTTTTTTGAAGATCTATAAAATTAAATGTTTTTGTTTCAATGTCCTTCATAAAAACTGCAAAAAACCTTCATAAAAACCTGCAAAAAACCTTTATTTTTAATCATAAAGGGAAAATGCAGATATTTTAAAGTTTTTATGCAGGAAAATTAAAAACTTCAAAAAAACTGCAGTTTTTTGTTTCAATATCCTTTACAAAACCTTCAAAAAACCTTCAATTTTACAATTTTGATGAAGGTTTCATGCTGACTTTTTTTGCTGGGGATTCATCATCTCTCCAATAAATATGGACACTATCTAGTGCCTCAGGCTCTAAGCTACGTTTCAGATCCTTCCGCCTTTTACTAATACAGATTATATTGCTTTGTGGTAAAAACAAGTTTTTTTTACATGGTAACTTTCACCTTTACTTGTTGTACGGATGTTAGTGCGTTTAGAAATCCCTCGAGAGTATCTTTGATTGAAATATCTTGTCGTTTATGTTGCCCTTCAGTTTCCTTGCAAGCCTGAACACTCTTAGTTCCGCTTGAGCATTCAGTAGCGACTGACAACCACAGTAGGTACGTTGAAACACAGTTTTTGGGCTAACAGTTCAGTCTTTAAACACATTAGCTACATCTGCTCTAGAACATTTTACAAATGCAGTGGTTTTGCTGCTGCTCACTCGATGACACTGAGCACACATAATCACACCACGTTCAAATTTAGTGAGATCTCGTTTTTGACCATACCTTTTTGAAAAAAAAACGCTTCTACTGACGTTGTAAGAAAGCACCTTCCCTTTTTCATATACCTCTTTTGCGCTCTGGCGGAAACAGTTTGACGTCATAATGCATCTACTTAAAAATGTTGTTGAGTTGGTGATAATATTTTGACCACTAAGTGTACTATACAAGCTATTCGCTAGTGCATTACAAATAACGAAACGATGTACGGATATATTTAATGTTTTTTTGATCAAAATCAATAAGCAGTGCCAATAAAAGTTGAAAATAATAAAAAAAAAGCAGTGCTACTTTTTATAATGAGTTAAATACAACGTTTTTTTTTCATTTTCGTAAAAAAACATTCTATTTTTAAAATATGTATCGCAAAACATTTTATGTGAAGCAAGATAATCACGAATGCTTGTTTACAAGTTTTACATATGAAATTAGATTAACGATCTTTTTAATCTTGCACATTTTTAATTTAGAATATTTGAAGATAAAAATAAACTAATAAATACCAATATAAAAAAAATCATTTTTTTATTCTTTTTAGTCAAAAAAAGAAATGAAATAAAAATATATTTTAAATTCCAATATAATATTACTTATTAATGTCATACTCCTCAGTTACTTTTATTTCTCTTATAAACGTATTCACACACTTTATATAACCGGAAGCCAGAACATATGGTAATGCACTAGACAATGAAAAATTCATCCTTTAATATAAAATTCTGAAAGTGAATAAATGATTACTTTAACTTCAACACAAGAACTGATTAAATTCCGATTTTGTTGTCAAGTTGAGTTAAATACACTCTTCTTTAAAGTCCTTTGAAGAATTTATTTTACCTTTTTTTGCATTATTATTATTTATTTTAAGGCGGTGGTCAATAAGGAACGCCTGTTGGTTTATTTTGATAAATGACTCGTAAAACTGTCTGTTTGCGTGTTCAAAGTAGGTGGAGATATTTATTAGAAGTAGCAAGTAATATTTTAAGTAAATATGAATGATAATATTTCGATCGATAATAATTTACTTGGTTTTTTATGAATAAACATAACGATTTTTCATTACTTTCTCTTAAAATGGATCACTTGCAACAAAATGGTACTTAGTGTATCGTACTTTAATTTTATCAAAGAATGTTTTAAGCCTCATTCATTGGAAGTTCCCCGAATTTATTTAAAATCTAGTGATTATATTATGAGAGTTGTTAAAATAATGTTATTATAGAGTTAAAAAAATATGTATTCAAATATTTATTAAAAATTGTATTTTTTGAGAAATAATTAGTATAAACTATAAATCCTCATTTAAATTTAACTATATTAGATACGAGAAATTTAGTTCCATGTTATTTCAGCTTATAAAAATTATTATTATTTTTTGATAAAAAATATTCTAATTTTTGTACTGAGGAGGAAAAACATAGTATTCTCCCTCATGTCGAGCTGGTTGTGCAATTATTTCGGCGAGAATTAAATGAAAAAAAATAATAGAATTGTTCAAATTTAATTGTTTCTTTCTAGAAATGTTATGAATAAAGTCAGCTTATTAAATAATAAGCTGACTAAAAACATGACCCTATTCATGAATCAGCTTATTTTCCTTTTATTCAAAACCATTGTTATGATGAAATATTTGATTCTTTTTAATAACGTTTATTTTTCTTCGATTGGTAATAAGCTCAGATTGCAAAATAAATTGTAAGATGTCTAGGTTGGAAACTTAAGAAGATTGACAACTCTAAATACAATTGTAAATATTATTGCTTATTTAAAACTAAAAATAGGACAGTCTCATAGTAGAATTTATAAATTAAATTAAAAAAAAATAGTTTGATCATAAAGTTAAAATATAATACTATTATAATTATAATACTCCAACTTCTCATGATTTAAATAAATCGATCAATAAAATAACGATTTTCTGTACTTAGTTCCAAAACTTAAATTTTAATTGATCATCTATTTGAGTTCCGCAGACTACCATGTTTAATAGATTTTAAAGTTAAATAAGTTATTGATGAACTTAACTTTCATACAGCTGCTGCGTTATGAACTCAAATTTCAAACAATTCAAAGTTCTCAAATTTCCTACAGCTCTGGGACGAATGACGCCGTGAATGTATACTAGGAATATGAAATCAAGAAATCATAGAAAGATTATTTTGCGTAACTTCGAATTTAACAAGGAAAGAAGTTGACGCTTTTGCCACACAATACAAACAGTTTTCTGAAAATAGATTTAAAAAACAAGCAACATAGTTTAAAATATATCTGCACTTCGGCGGTATACGACATAATGTCCATTTTTACTATTTAACAATAAAGCTTATAAAACTTTTATATGCTTGTGATTTCTATGGACACAGAGTTTTAAAAATAAATAATATATTTGGTGGCAATCCACTTAAAATATAGTTTTTTATAGTTTTACAAAGAGTGTGAAAAACACATAATATTGCCATTTTAATATCAAAATTGAAAAAAAAATGGCCATAGTGTCAGATACCTCCAAGGTGCAGATATATAATATAGATTTATTATTTGTTTTTGTATCATCAGTACATTATAATTGAGAGTTAATAATAACTTTACCATGAAAATGCCAAACCTACCATACAATTTTATTTTACATTAAAATAACTATATCCTTTCTCTAAAATATATTTACAAGATTTCAAAGGTATTAAAATTTGGAACTGAATCCTTAGAATTCGGATTAACTTCAACTGTGTCTAAAATTACGATAGAATAAGACAATACGAAGAAAGAAACGTAGATAAGCTGAAGAAAAAAATATCGATTAAATTCAGTTTAAAAGAATATTATCTGTATTTAGCTACTGCAGCCGCTTACTGCTTTAATCCCTAATCTAAAAATTAAGTTTCTTTATTGTTACATCATCTATAAAAAATACCATGATTTAATTAAGAATTAATTACTTAAAGAATACAGCAGCTTATATGCATATCTTTTATTACAATTAGTTTTTTTAATTACTTATATAGTCACAAAATAATGATGAAAGAAAGGCTCTATGATTTTTATATATTTTTTACTGTAATCTGAATAAAAATGTATCTTTATACATTAAATAGAATATGAATTTAGGTTCATTAAGGTTATTTACACAGTATTGACTTGGAATTGTGTGAATTTTTAAAATTAAACTGTAACTTTAATATAAAAATAATTGAAATGTTTATTTTAAAGTTAAAAATTGTATTTTAAATTTTCACTTTAAAATTTTTCTGCTAAATAAAAATTTTTACTGATAAATTTTAAATTTTACAAATAAATATTACTTTTACTTTCAATGAAGATTTAAATGTGTTATATATTACATTATATTTTGGAATTCTAAGTTTAATTTCAAAGTTTAATAGTTTATCTACTACTTAACACTTGATAAAAATTTAACAGATTATTTCAAAATTATAAATGAAATTTAATTTTTAAATTAAATTTTATATTTTATTTTAACGTTAAAAATATTTTAAAGACACAATTTAATAGTATATTATTTGATATTTTAAATTTGAATTTTTATCGTGTAATAAATAATAATTTTAAATTATTTTATATAACTGAATATTTTCAAATAATTATCTCATTCATAACAGTCTGCACTTAAATAATTATATTAAAACCATCAATTTCTGTTACTAATAGAAAATTAAACTTGCATATTTTTTAAATCATAGTTGCAAAAAAAAAGCATTACATTGCAAATCACGTCACGTACTTGACTCGAACCTCGGTCGATCTAAGAAGTGAGAAACAACTCTAAATTTTACTCTTGGTTTAAAATACAATCAATCTTTTGGAAAGTCTCGAGAGGTGTCTAAGCAAGATCTTAAACTCTTTTTGATAGACCCACATTGTTGTGTGAACGTGTTTTGTTGAGACAAATAGGGAATTCTTTAAGGCATGGATATTCTTTAAAAGCTATGCATTAGCTCGATCTTGCACAAAAAAGTGAGTTTTTTTTCGTGAGGTGTTGAGTCGTGATATTTAATTATTTTCTTAGATTAGTCATAATTGCAAAATAGCATAGATAATACTGAATATAATACGATTTTAGAAAAATCTAAGCACTTATAGATAATTTATTTTTTATCTGAATTCGAATATACTCAACACTGTTAAAATCGTTACTAAAATTTGACGAAAGTATCGTTAAATATTAAATTTTCGTCAAAGGTAAAAAATAAATACGTCGAAAATGACAAATTATTTTGTCGTTTAGGAAAAACTTACAAAGATATTTTTTATTTTTGATGAGAAGTTTTTGACGAGTATAATTAGCGAAACTCTAGTCAAATTTGAGTAACCATTTTTAACAGTGAAGACTAAAGAACCTGTATTGTATATAATTTTTTAAATGTAGATTATACCATACAAAATGTTCATTAATTTCCAACAATAACAAATTTTTTGTAATTGTTGTTTTGTTGCTTGGATATTTAAATTAGTTTTTTTGTGTATGCTATTTTGTATTATTTTACTTTTTTAATCAATTGTAATGAGATAGCTTGTGAGTTGCACATCAAACCTTGAAATTAATTTTTTTTTGTAAAATGGAGTATGTTTATGAATTTAAAAATTATGTGCATTGCTAGAATAACTATAGATCTCTAGACGTATATACGGCCTTGAGCGTCAGATTGTTAAATTCAATTGTTTCAGTGAGAAATATATTTAAATTATTGAAATATGTTAAAGAGGTAATAAATGAAATTACCCCATCTGAGCTAAATCTAAAAATTAAATTTATATAAATTTACTCTCTTCTCTCTCTTTTTGTATATATATATATATATATATATATATATATATATATATACAGTAGACGCTCGTTTTTACGAACTCGTAGGGAACAACCAAATTGTTCGTAAAATCGAAAGTTCGTAAAATAGAATATCATAAAAAGTAAATAAATTTTATGCTTATTTTTATTAAACTGTCTTCTCTTTATAAATAAAGCATCATTTAGAGATTATATTAAGAGGTAAAGTTATATATAGTTATTCTACATAAGAAACAATCGTAAAATAAAATAGTTATATAAAAAATATTAAGTATACCTTTATTGATGAAAAATCAAGAATCAGAATAATGGCTAGTTTTTCTATTTTAAAACAACATTTTGGAAAATACATGTTTTCATTTTATCGAGGTTTGAAAACATTTCACTATTGTCCTCCTCAAAAAAGACATAGTCTTGATAACTATTCAGTTTCCTGAAGCTCAAACCGTGTCTGGATTTAAATTTTTGCAGCCAACCGTCCGATGCCTTGAAGTCTTTGATGTTGAGCTTTAAGATGCTGAGCAAAGCAGTTCAATTGCTCTTTAAGCACATTACATTAATCGGAATGTCCGTTCCTATAATTTTCCTCATTCAAGCA
This sequence comes from Troglohyphantes excavatus, assembly GCA_963932185.1. NCBI lineage: Eukaryota > Metazoa > Arthropoda > Arachnida > Araneae > Linyphiidae > Troglohyphantes > Troglohyphantes excavatus. The sequence continues at coordinate 30,693,151 of OZ010676.1, forward strand.
AGCAAAGTTTTTCCCAGTTTGGGATATTTTGCTGCTCTAAAATATTTTCGAGAGGGGCACTCTTGCTGGTCTTGTTTGCATATCCAACGATTTTTCTCTTGCTCTGAAAATTATTTATAGGCTATTCTTTTTAATTCCATATTTCTTAGAGATTTCTGTTTTGCTTAAATTTTCTCTTCTACTTCTTTTGAAATTTTCTTTTTTGCCTCAGCAGATAAACGAGTGCGTTTTTTGAATTGCGTCATGACTAAATTTCCTCAACTAAAACTGGCTCAAACTCCCTCTGGACTCACACGAAATTTCAGACATTGAGGGTCCAGATGAAACTAACCAGCTACAAAACATAATCTTATAACAAAGCCCCCCTTTCCCCGATCGACATTGACATATGCTTATTGAATGCAAGGGAGGAGTAGAGATTGACGTCTAAGTGCCACTCTCCAATCACATGTCTGCGATCCACCTGCTGTTAGCCCCTGTAATTTTTCTCAGAATGGCGTCGAAATTGTTTGTGTGTGTTGCTTTGTTACTCCCTAAAGATATGAACTTTAAACTTTGTCTGATGTCAGGTAAACGCAAGCGGAGTATGAAAATGAGTTCGCAAAAAAGAGATTTTTCAAAATTTTAGTTCGTAAATGGGAATTAAAAATAACATTATGCCTATGGAACCATGTTCGGGACCAGACACTAGTTCGTAAAATCGTGAGTGTTCGTAAATTAGAGGTTCGTAAAAACGAGCGTCTACTATATATGTATATATATATATATATATATATATATATATATATATATATATATATATATATATATATATATATATATATATATATATATATATATATATATATATATATATATATATATATATATATATATATATATATATATATATATATATATATATATATATATATATATATATATATAATAAAAAATAATATATATATATATATATATATAATAAAAAATAATATATATATATATATATATATAATAAAAAATAATATATATATATATATATATAATAAAAAATAATATATATATATATATATATAATAAAAAATAATATATATATATATATATATAATAAAAAATAATATATATATATATATATATAATAAAAAATAATATATATATATATATATATAATAAAAAATAATATATATATATATATATATATATATAATAAAAAATAATATATATATATATATAAAAGTTTTTAGACAATTGTTGTACTCCAATACATTTTTTTATTTCACTTTACAGTTGTTGCTTTCTGAAAAGGGATTTGTGTGGTTCAATGTGATGTTCTAGTCGGCATCCAAACACGTCTAAAAATAGCAGCACTTGTGCCAAGACGGTCCCTTATGACCAATGTCCACTGCAAGCTCATAATCGCTCTAATGAAGCTTATAACTTTTTCCTTAGGTAGGAACCTCCCAATGGGACAAGCTGTACCCACGAGTTGCTTTTAGACGTGTCTTGAGTCTGGCTTAGCGCCCACTTCTCAAACTTCTCCAACAGTTTCGTTGAAATGGTCCTAATCCTCGCACACAGGGAATTCTATCGCATATATAAAAACGCCTCATCTCTCAGGCTCATTCAGTTGTCGGAGACTTCACAAATTGGTGACATGGCTCAAAGACACATTAACGAAACAGTTGGTAAGTGCTTGATTTTCAGTATTCTTTACTGCAAAGTAAAATCTTAACGCATTTAGCGTCCTCATATTTTCATCTACTCGAACTGTTTTCTGACCCACGTCGCACAAGCGAATTTTACAATAATAAAAATGCTGTAATTTATCCTGAAAAATATTTTTTATACATGTTTGTCTTAAAAAATATTAATCATTTGAAAAAAAGAGATAGCTTATAAGTTGTATTTCAAACCATTTCGATTTGAAACAGTCTTGTAAAAGGAAGTATTCTTATGAATTCAAATATTAGAAGCATTTCTGAAAAACTGGAAATTCCAGTACGTGATATCCTGGCTTTTAGCATCAGTGGGCTACTGTTGATTTGTTTCTATAGTAAAACCATTTTGATTGAGGTTTACTAGGACTGGTCATATTTTTCATGTGAGAATGATAAATCTTATTCAATAATATCTCTTGCAAAGCTAATTTTTTTAATTAATTTGGTTGAATGTAGATTTTAATGATTGGAATCATTAAAATCTACAATCAAGAGCATTTTAGTGTCGAAATATCGTCGCCTCAGGGCAACAGTAGGATACGAGCAAAAACAGAATTGTCTATAAAATTGATTGTTGTTTTTTCAATGCTAAATATCTAAGGCTGTAGTTCAAGGATTTCAAAAAAGATGTGAAGATATAAAAATGTCCGAGTGTTCCACTAAATAAAGGCACATTTGGTAATTATCAAGACCGAAAACTCATTTTCGTTTTTTTAGATGTCTTACTGTTGTTCTGAGGCGATGATATGTGAACTCCCTCAACAAAAGTTCTTAATTCTTGCACTGTTAAAAATAAGTACTCAAAACTAAGTAAAATATACATATTTTTGATAACATTCGATGCTTATCATAGCTCCTACTACATAAGTTTCATTTTGGAAAATGATATGAACTCAAATATGAGTACAATGAGTAAATATGAATAAAAACAGTCAGTATCTTGCCTAAATAGTTTGCTTTCATAAATCACTTTCAATAAACATCGACAATTACAACCAAGACCTACATGGAATCGAACCCATATCTTTAGCCACAACAGTCCAGTGCCTTATACGATGTACTACCAGGGCGACGTGAAGAAGTTATAAACAGAAGAAATGTTAAAAAGGTGCGCCAAAATATTGGGAAGTAAGATTACTGAGTTGTAATAACTCAGTTTCCATTTAAGCAATCGACATCAAATAATGTAGAATACCATCTTCATAACAACTGTTTTAAGTTTATCGGGTCGCTTTGTTAAGATGGCTTGAACAGAAGCTGAGGTTAGCAATATTAAATAACATTGCCATTTATTAGAGAGTACGGTTACTTAAATTTGAGTATGTTGTCGCTCATTTACGATGAAATTGTACTCAAAGAATAAACGAGTAGGTTTCGGTACTCATTTTTAAGTACAATACCTTTTTAGATTAGTACCTAACTAGATTTTAACGATTGGAATCACGCAAAAAGCATTTTAGTGTATGGATATCTGAAATCTCACAACAAAAGCTCTTAATTCTTGATAATGTTATATTTAAACTAAATGTAAGGAATAGTTAAATAAATTTGAAATGAGGGATATGTGTTTTTATACGTATTTATATATAGATTGTTATTCACATTCATATAACTAAGATTTAATTATCTTTATTTGCAAGTAAGAGTGTAAAACTAATGAAAGTTTTATTTTCCCAAATATTTAGTAGAACCAAAATATTTGTGTTTCATTATTAATATTGATCTATAAATTCTAGCAGTTCAAAATAACGAATTGCGTTTACAATTTCTCAAAAACTTGCTCGTTAAATTTTATGGAGTGAAAATGTATATATTTTAAAGCTTTGCAAAAAAGGGTTGATATGCATTAACAAAATTACATTTTCATTTTATTAATCACTGATTTTGAAAAGATCTAAGAGGAAATAAAAAGTTGCTTTTTGGAAAATGTGTAATTAAAATAAACGAAACAATATTTGATTGAATGCAAAGTAAAAACCAAATAAATGAATTCATAAATAAACAAATCAATGTAGTGTTTGAAATCTTAAAGTAACTTTCATTTCATAGACATAAGTTCGTTACTCATGGAATTTATGAACACATGAACATGTATATCTTTTAAGACTTTTTAAATGTTTTCCTTGTTAGAATGCAATAGACTAAAGATTTTGAGATTATATTGCGAATATTATTTATTAACCCTGCAGCGCTCGCACACCTAAATGCAAGGTGAAACGAATTGGAGGTGAGTCTTATTGAAAATATTCTTATTGGAATGACATTACTTATTAGGGACAGTCACTTATTACGAATGTGAGAGTCGTAAGACCTAACAATGGATCGAATCGATCAGAGGATTTCGCTCAAAGATAGAAAAGGGTGATCAGAGGTTCAAGTGGTTGTTGGTTTATTTTCTTTAATGTTATTGTACAGCTCGGGAAAGTAAGAAAAAAAATATTTTACCTCGAGTGAAAAGATTTATGATAATTATACAATAGCTTTCTGCTGCGAAATATGTAAATATATTTATATGTTAAAATTGTCATTTTTTATTGTACTCTAGTCGAATGTGTGCTGGTCCGTAGCAGGGTTTAATGAAAAAATCAAAAGCGGATCGAATCGCGATGCGTGGCGTAATAAGTGACGACCCCTAACTAGAATAATCTATCCCAGTCTCCTTAGTATTCCAATTTCGTCCCATCTCCAATTATTGTGTCTCTGAGACACAGCGCAAGCAGTGTAATGTTAAAGTATAAGACTATTTTTTTGTATGTACAAAAGCTTTTAGATATATTTTAAATCTTGAAATGGAATATAATCTTAATAAATTTTCGAATATTCTGTAATATTAAGATGTTTTTGAAGATCAAACAATTTATAAAATTAATTTATTATAAACTATGACTTCAAAAAAGACAAGCTCACTCTCTTTTAGTGTGTTGTGATATTTATTATACAAACACAAAAACAACAAGCAGCACATAATCTCAAAGCTTATCAAAATTGATTCAGTTGGATACCTTTTTACTAACTTATCATGGGCTTTCTAATTGAGCATTGGCTCTGTTTCATCAAATTATAAACATTCAACATCATCGCATGTTTATTAATTATAAATTATTGTTCTTAAAACTATTGAATTTGACTATTTCTACATGGATGTAAAATAACGCTGCTATTTTCATATATGTACATCGATTGAAAAGCATAGTTGTTTAAAACGTCAAATTTCAGAGTTTCTGCCAATGACTTATAATTACACATTAAAAAAAAGAAAAAAAAAACAATGGTCTTTTATTAATACATTTTTAATAAAGATAAAAGGTACTCAAAATTTTGGCATATTGATACCAATTTCATATATTACTAATAAGCATAAAACGCATATGAAAGCATATGAACAGTATATTTTACGTTTAAAAAATTAAATATTGTATTTTACTTTATATTACAATTTATTTTGTTTTGAATATGATCTTAATTTTTTAAAAAGTTGTTTTATTTTCCTTTTTATATATTTTTATTTTGGTGTAATGTTTTAACCAAAATAAATAAATTTAACAACAAATTATTCAATCGCAAAAGTTGATATAATTGTACTTATTCTAGGTTATTAAAAATTAAATTTTGTGTTATCGGAATGTTAAATATATTTTGGGTAGGAACATTTTATATCAGCAACCATATTTTTTTTATATTAATTACTCCAATTTTCATTAAAATATTCTGATTACAGAGCTGTTCGCATAATTTATTTTTAGTAACTAACTTTTATTGTATTACTTCCAAAGAGTAATTTTTAATCTACAAAAATATAAAAAAGTAAATAGGCGAATTAGAACATTTTTGTGTGGAAACACGTAAAATGACAAATATTTACAGCTCGAATTGACAATCTCCGTTTGCTAGAACGTTGGTTAAAAAAAGAACACGGTAGCACATGCCTTTTTAATATGCTTGCTATTTATTCCCTATTCACATCTTCATAATCATACGATTTTGAAGATGTGAATAGGGAATAAATCGCAAGCATATTGAAACGACATGTGCTACTTCATAATCTTTATAATCATACAAATCCGTTATAAGGACCTCTAAATATTAATTCGACAAGGATCCTATTTATATACGACCCGTACTAGAACTTTAACGACTTCTACTTTAATCATGAATTTTATTTATTTCTTTTAAAGGAATTTACATCTTTTCCATGCTGATGCTGCTGACAATGTTGCCACCAGCCCATGTTGTTTCCATGGCATGCAATGCATGTGGCCCAGAGTGTGCCAATGCTTGTGGTACTGCCATGTTCCGAGCATGCTGCTTCAACTACAACAAGAAGCGGAGTGCCCCTATACACGACTTGGAACATATGACAACCGACACAGCTGCTAACCTCTCAGAAGGCTATGATATCAACCCTTGGGCAAGCGATTCCGGTGACCTATCCACTTCTTATATGAGTACCAGATACCAAAGGCCCTTCCTTGCGCACAAATGGGCTCAACTGCTTGGAAAGTTATCTTTGAATAAAGGTAAACAGAGCGCTGCTGGAGATTACTTCTACTGAAGGCTCTACATTTTGTCGTTGAAGTTTGGTGGTAGAATTTGGATGTAGAGAGTATATATTATGGATTAATACAATCAATAATGTATCATATATTATATTATCTCTCAGTTTTAATAAAGAAGTACGTACCGATTTTGTGATGTTTTCAGTTTTAATTGCTTAACATGTCCAATTTTGAAATTCTATTGAATTTACTACTTTTAGCTAGAAATCGCTACTTATTATCAATTCGACTATTTGACTTATTCATTTATACTTTTTCAAATACAGAATTTTTCTCGTTAGAAAAAGACTACTTTTGATCCGTACTTCAGAATATGCAACCTTTACTCAACAATTGATTTGTGTTAAAAGTAAAAAAACTCTAAGTGAAGTTTTCAAAATATATTCAGGTATTCAAATAATCTGAAGTATAGGTTCTTAGAATACGGAAAAAGGCTTATTTAATCAATTGTTGTTCTTTCTATTTATTATCTCAATAAGGATTTGAGTATGAGAATGAGACACTTCTGTTTCAAGAAGGGTAGCATTGATAAAGATTTATTTTTTTCATATAGTTCTTATAAATTATCTCGGAAATGTTATTGAAACTGTTCATTGTTATCTCTTAATAACGGATCTTAAAATGACTAACGGATCTTAATATGACGAAAGATTTATAACTATTTTTAAAAAGAGAATAAGGATTTCTTTAGATTAATACTGCTTAAAATTGTTTCAGTAAGGTGACTTTGTTTATCATTGACAAAGAATGTTCAATTGATAATATTAAGATTGATATTTATTAGAGAAACTAAATATCAAGTTTACAATATCAATTGAACTTTTCCAAGTAAATATTTGGCCTTATTCAAATAATATCGAAGACTATTTATTCCGCTTGCTTCTTCTTGGGCTGCTTATAAAAAGTATAAACTATCTAAAGATAAAATATATTAAATTAAAAATTATTAAGATAATTAAATTTACAAATATTTCATTACAAGTCTAATGTAGAAAAAATTAGAAGAGTGTAGAATTTTTTGTTTTAAGTAATTTTTTTAAACATGTGAGGATCAATTTATTTTAATATGTAAATATTAAAATTAAATGTACGAAATGATTAATTAGTTTATTTTTATCACTATATAAAAGCTTTGACTAATTATAGTACAAATACGAATATTGAGACAAACAACCAGCTGAAGGTCCAACAAGGTTGGTACAGTTTAGTATCGCCTAATTATTTCTCAATGAATTCCCGACTTCATCTTAAAATCAACCCCCCCCCCCTCCCCTAGAATTAACAATATTCGCATGCAAGTCGTTCCATTTGTCTGTTACCCTATTATAATAAGACTTTCTCCTTTCCTGATTAAAATGTGATTTGTTTAATTTAAAGACATGATCTTTCATTATATTACTCATATTAAAATTAATCCAAATTATCGACATCCTCCTGTTTAATAATTTGGAATAGTTTGAATCAAATCTCCCATAACCCTTCACTCTTCCAAAGTATACATATGTATTCAAATTTCGAAATATATTTCCATAAACCTTGTCTGAAATGGATTTCAGGCATTGAATTTACTTCCATGCCTGAAATTTTAGTATCCCAGTGCTGAACTTTCTCTAGCAAAATGGTGACCAAAACTGTATAACGTTATTTAGATGTGGCGTTACGAAACCTCTATACAATGAAAATAATATATCCTCAGAGTTTGAAGAAACCCTTTTCCTGATGTAACCCAACATTTTATTAGCTTTTTTGGTAGCTACTGCCATTGATGACTCATTTTTGAAACTTCATATATTTATACCTCCAGATCACTGACTACATTACTATCTTGGATTTTAGGCCCTTGTCAAAAAATAGGCAGCCTTTCTGGTTTTTATACCTATGTGTAAAACCTGACATTTACTAATATTAAAAGACATACTCCATTTAATAGGCCATTATGATATTTTTATTAAAAATCATTTTGCAGTAGCTTTAATAGCTTTGCATTTGCAAAGATTCTGACCTTATCATTAATTTCGCAATTAATATCGTCAGTAAAAATAATAAATAAAAGTTGAATTAAGACAAAATTCTGTGGCACTCCACTCTGAACTTCTACCCACTGAAAGTAATTAACTATTAGTTTGTACCCGCTGGCTCCTACCAGTTAACCAATTTCTTATCCATCAGATAAAAACTCGTCCTATAGAACATTGCGTTAAGAATATTAAAATACAAGTATAACGTTAAAAATACGTAATAAAAATGCATAATTTATTTTTCATACGGTTATGTATTTTTATTGCGTATTTTTGACGTTGTATTTGTATTTTAACAATTTCTTATCCAGTGTTCACTCTAGGTGTTTTTTGAAGGGCGGTCCGCCCTGCCCGCCCTTTTTTCATCTCGATAGCGCCCTCATGCCCCTTTTTTCAAAATTCCGCCCTTCTTGCCCTTTTTAGTCAAGCACAATCATCATTGTTTTCCTAGTTGTCTTTAAAAAAGGCATCTATTAAAAAAAAATTGTGCGTAAATTGGAATTAAGTGAATAATGACAGTAGAAAACAAACCCCTTTATAACTACGCGGGTTTTGAAATCGCGATGATTCCACGTTAATTTCGAGAACGGGGCATTCCACAAATCCTATTGATTGCCTGTGCCTGAATATGAAATTCTCAGGTTTTTTTTCTGTGTTTTTTAAAGATAATATGGTTTGGGACTAGGTAGAGATTGGTTTGCAAGACTAGGCATTTTATTAGCAAATTTTGGATTTAAGTAACCTTTTTTATCAGTTTTGTAAAGGATCCGATTCCTACTTACAGAATTGCTTTTTAGGGAAAACAATAATTTTAAAATGTCAAATTTTAGATTGCAAATAATATTTTCATAAAGATACATCAATTTTGTACGGGTCTTTCCTTCGAGATAGGCCCCGAACCGTTAACAATAGCCCAAAATGAAGCTCTTGCGCAATGTGAACCAACAAATCAGAACTTCTTTTTGTTTGGTCACGGGTCCGATGTGTCAATGTGTGGCCACGCCCACAATTTTTTTTTTAAAAGTGCCCTTCTGAAAACAAGAAATGCCTTTTCAAAAATGGGTCCCTTTTACTGCCAACAGCGACCTGCCCCTTTTTATTTCTAGAGTGAACACTGTCTTATCCATTGTAAAATTGTACCCCCAATACCAACAAAGAAACACAAATTGTCAATCCCAAATTGAGGAACTTTATCAAATGTCTTCTGAAAATCAATGTATACAACATATACACCTGTTCTTTTGATCTATTTCTACAATATCACTATCGTAGAATTTTAAAAGATTCGTTGTGCAAGATCTTCTATTCCTAAAACAATACTGATTACCTGGCAGCAAGCTCTCTAACTACATGAATGACAATAGGCTAATTTTTAATAATGTTTCAAAAATCTTACATAACCGATGTCAAACTAACCGGTCTATATGACCAGGTTCACATTTTGCTCCTTTTTTTAAAGAAGGGGAGTAACATTTTCTAAGTTCCAGTCTGTTGATACATAACCCTAATTATACATTGATTTAAAAATAGTTAGTACAGTATCTTCCAGTTTTTAAGCACATTCCACTAGAACTTTTGGCTAAATTGAATCTTGCCCTTTCGCTTTAAAAGGTTTAATACTTCTAAAATTATAAACTACTTCCTCCCTAGAAAAATTGGATTTCTGAATACTCGGGCGCATATTGCCTTCCGCTGACATGAAATAACATTTAAAAAACGACACCCGTTGAAAAATTCATTTAAAATATGTGCCATTCCCTCATTATCTTGAATTAAGTTTCATTGATTATCTTCGAGCAGACTTAGATGAGTATTTCGTTTATTGTTTCTACTGGCGGTAAACAAAAAAATCTTTAGCATTTTTTTTGATATTCCTATCAAGTTTTCCTCCAATGCCAATTTTTGTTTTCTACTGGTATACTTAAACCGTCTTATCATTTTTATATGCCTTACAATCAATTTTTGTACTTGTCTCTCATATTTTGTACGTTTTCTGTTTTAACTTGAGAGCTCTCTTTGTTTCCCTCGAAATACACATAAGATAAAATTTTCAGAGCAACCCCAGCAAAAAAAGCCAGCATAAAACCTTCATAAAAAATTTGAAATTGAGGGTTTTATGCAGGAAAACTGCAGTTTTTTTTGAAGATCTATAAAATTAAATTTTTTTGTTTCATTGTCTTTCATAAAAACTGCAAAAAGCTTTCCTAAAAACCTGCAAAAAACCTTCAATTTTCAAATATTAAGGGAAAATACAGATATTTTAAAGGTTTTATGCAGGAAAATTAAAAACTTCAAAAAAATGCAGTTTTTTTGTTTCAATATCCTTTATAAAACTTTCAATAAACATTCAATTTGATGAAGGTTTCATGCTGACTTTTTTTGCTGGGACCCATTCTGCCTAAACGAAATATGTTTTTTTACTGTTACTTCTAGTTTATCTTTAAATTTCCCTCGTTGATTTGATATACTATATGAGAATGCTCCAACCCACCGTTAAACATATTATTTACTGCAGGTCGTAACAAATTTACATTTTTAAAGTTTGGAAATAAACTAATATTTTTAATTACAGTTGTCTGAAGCATAATATTAAATCTAATACATCTGTGGTCACTTCCCCATACCCTACTCACTCACTATTAAATTGTGCACCGTATTCTCACATCTGCTAAATTAAAAAAAGCATTTCCCCTTGTTTTGTTTTGGACCAATTAGTTTAAAAAAGCAATCTTGAATTGCGCTTCCACAAATTCTGCCCAATTCCATTGTGTACTTGATTGCTTTTCCAGTTTTGTTAGGAAATAATCTTCTATTAAAACTATTTCTCCCCCTTTTCACATGCTTCATTTATATGATTGCATAGCATTTTATCTCGCTCAACAGAACAATTCGGTGGTCTATAAACATTCCCAATATTTTTTTTTTACATTTATCATTTCTAAATTTAATGTATTCAAAATTTATTTCCAGGCAAGTTAAGTTTTCTTTTACATAAATTATTACTCCACCTCCTTTCTTGTTAAATATATCTTTTCGAAACAAAATGAATAATTTAACTTCTAATAATGCAGCCAAATCGTCATCTTTCCAGTTTTTGTCCAGCTTTCTGTAATCCCAATTATATCAATGGTTTCTGCTGCTACTTTCCCTCTGAACTCGTCTATTATTTTATTCCTTACATTCCTAGCGTTGCAATAAACTACCCTTAATTATTCTTTAATATTCATATCCGAACATTAACCCGTTGATTTTTACCTAGCTGCTGTAGAAACTATAGAAAAATTATTTAATAAATAATCAAACCTGTGACTCCAAATATTGATTATTTAATATCCAATGTATCAACATGCCAGTGAAAATTCTGTCCCCGAGTCTCAAAACATTCGGATATATAAACAATTTAAGTTTAAAATCTCATTTTATATCAATCGGATGAACGTTTTTTTTCAGAATTTTAATAGCATACATAATTTTAATTTAATTATAAGCGACATACAAGCAATATATACAATAATAAAACGAAAATAAAATTGCAATAGCAGACAGATGAACAGTTGTTCCATGCTGCCATCTATCAGGAATAGAGATCACTAAATATTAATATTTTAAATAATTTATTTATAATTGGTATATGGTTATAAACCAAGTAATTGGGTCTATATAATTTTCTTTGACTACGATAAAGTAACAAGAGTAATGTGGTTTTTGACTGTAAAAACATTGAATAAAGTTTAAAAAAAAATATATTCTTTAAGTTTTGAAAATTTTGACAAAGAATGATAAAAAGTAAACTATAGCTCGAGAGATGGCAGCACGCTACTGCTGTCTGCAAGAAGAGCTAATTTTTAAATTTATATGAAAAATTATATCGAAATACAACTATTAAAATTAAAGCCTTTTATATTCTTCTTATTATTAGTTCTGAGATTGAAAAATCCTTGTCTTCCTACTACTATTATTATTATTTATTATTCCTGAGATTGTTTTTGGACATGTAATTTAAAACAATTTGATGATTTTAAAATTCTTATAACACTCTTCCTTTTTTTCATTCAGGTCCATGCCTGAAGAGGTGTTATAAATTTTAAATATTGTGAAAATTGTTCATTTTGTAATATTCTCCGTTAACAATATAATTAGCAAAAGTATAATTCTTGTAAAATTCGTTGCACTTTTAGGTATCTCATGGAATTCTTCCGTAACTTAATAAATAATTCTTTTGTAATTAAAAAAAAAATATTTAGATGCTCGAGTATTTCTTTTTAAAGTTTAGAGAAATTGTCATCGGACAATTTATTGTTAGTATTGTTCTGTGTATAAGAGATAAATACGGCAATACTCGCAAGTATATTAACATTGAAAAGATAAATTTCATATTCAAACTTTACTTGAATTTTCGAAAAACAATATTATCATGCAAATCGAATCAAGTATATAAATTAACTCTTGTATTTAAGTTTATATGATTATTACTTTAAAAGTATTCATTTTTGTACATCAAGATCAAGTAAAAAGTTATAAATAGCATTTACTGTGTGGTATATAAAGATATTTTAATTATAGGCAAGCCCTTTTTAAGTATTGTGGTGTAAACTGTATTTCGAAGAATTAGTATGAATAAATCCATCAATATTTTGTACTCTGATGTGTTTTAGGTATTGGTGGGATTATGTTTTCTGTTAAATATGAATTAGGACACATTTTGTAGAAGAATACAATTTTTATGAATCAAATATCATACAAGACTTCAGGAATGAATAAAACAAAGAAATATAATGGAAGTGCAAACATGGTTTATGTAATTTCATCGATGAACCTCATTTCACTCTCTGGTTTCTTTGCAGTTTGATCTTTCGCTTTTTTTACATAATGAACCGTTCATCGTGAATCATTCTTTGCTTGCCATTAGTTGCTGATTCGTTTTCTTCTCTTCTGTTGGTAACTCTAAAAACATATAGAAAATATAAAAATATTATTAACGTGCCTTTATATATTCAAAAAGTTATATCTTTACCTCAGTAGAAAATCGGTCAACTACCAGTTAACATACCATCCCTATTTTGAAATGATGAACGTTGTAAAAGTTGACAATTATTTTTATATATTCAAAATTTTTTATCTTTACCTAAGTAGAAAATCGGTCAACGACCAGTTAGTTAACATACCATCCCTATTTTGAAATAATGAATGTTGTAAAAGTTGACAATTATTTTCTTATATTTTAAGTCTGTAAAAGAAAGTCCAAATGATTGTTATAGATTATGATTTTTTTCTACTAAGAAGTATATTAAGGAAAAAAGAATAAATCTTGCATAAAATAAAATCGATTGAATAATAAGTAATGTGATGATTTTTTATATAAATATCAAATATCTTTTATAATCAGATGAATCATAAGTAAATACCCAGTTACATAATTTTATTGGATTTCTGTAAAAATAAATGTGTATACTATAATTATAATAAATATTTATCTAAAATTTTCAAGCACTTAAGGATTTAAATACTACATTGTATGCGGAAGTAATTCAAGAAATATATTTGTTTAGGATAATATTACATTTAAGTAATAAAATAAATTGTCAAAAATCTTCATAAAAGAGGTTTTTTGTTAATATTTCTCGTATTAAGTTTGTTACCATTTAAAATTTCAATAATATATTCTAATAGCTTTCATTAGAAACATTACGGTATGTATCTGGAAATGTCTATGAATAATATAGAAATACTGATTTTATTGTCTAGATGCTCTACTTTTGACAATATTTATTTGCGTTTTATTGTTAATTTAAAAATAATAACAGGAATTTTGGCTAACAATAGCTACACTCATATAGAAAACATAAAAAAATTACAGTAATATTTAGTCCATTATTTTTTATATTTGTTATTTTTTCGAGCCTTCTTAAAGTAATACGAGATTCATTGCGTAAGGGTGTCCATAAAGGGATATACTGGTACGTCTCTAAAGAAATTTTTTAAATATAAATACATATTTATATGTGTTAATTTGAAATTCTTTTATATTAAATAAAGGAAATATAAAATAATTAAATATCACTATGAATATGTCTTTTTAATTCTCCGTATTTGAGTTTATTTCTGAGAAATTTAATTATCACAATTGCAATGAAAACCAACCCAATTTATTTACACATTATAAATGGTACAGTAAGTATATTATCTAAACTTTAATAAAAATTTGTTTACTCCAACTTTGAACAGTTAAAGGGACTTTTTTTAGGAAACCAGATAATTGAAGATTGAAGCATATTTTCGAATGATTGAAAATAATCAAAAGAGGTATTAGTTATTAAATTTTCCCTTCCCATTCCAAAAGAGCACTGAAAATTCAAATTCACATATGTGTCATGCAAATACGTCTCTTTAAATAGAGGTTTTGAAAATATTAACAGATAAATAATTATTCTTTAAAATATTTTTTCAGAAACGAAGCATTTAATAAAGTAGTGAGTTGTCAAAATTTGTTAGACATTATGTTAACAAACGTCTATGTTAAAAAGGAAAATTGCACTGAAAACTTCGAAGTTAGTTATTTTCCAGTATCATTATAAACCGTGTTTTTAAGTAAGCGATAATTTAGTGATATTTTAGAAAATATTTCACTACAAGCATCTCTGTCAACACAGGTATTTTTTTACACGCTGGTTTATTGGGGACACAAATGATATAATATTGCATATTTGGGTTTGTGAATGTGTTATAACTTCAGAATAAACTATTTTCTACGTACAGGTACTGACCTCGAAGCTCTCTGGCTTCAATGTAATTTTTTATTGCGCTTTGAATGAATGGGATGTCCATAAGTTCTTCAGGGTTTAATTCCCCATTTCCGTCTTGGTCATATTCGCCGACCATTTTTACCACAAAATGTAGTGTTCTGGCGACACGTCTCTGAAAAATTGTGAAATTAATAACGATGTACATATTTATTTACAAGTTTTATAAATTAAAATATTTCGGCTTTTACTTGTGACGAGTAATTTCAAAACAATTATTTATGCAAATAAACATTTAGCACTTGCGATCTAAAAAAACATGTAGAAAGTTTCGAATTACACATATACTAAAACACGTAAATATCGAATTAAAAATACCTGAAAATGGTTTAAACTATAAATAGATTTTTTTAACATACAATAAATTTACTAAGTTAATAATAGCTTTTCTTAAAATGGTAATGGCAATTTTGAAAAAAAAAATAAAGTAGCATTAAAATATTTTATGATATCTTTATTTATTAGAAAATACATTATGCTTACTGTATATTACTTTCTTCAAGGATTTCATATACAACTTATTAAAATGATTTTTAAGCAAACAAAATGTCAATCATCAATTTTTTCATACATTTAACACACCATAGTAAAAAATATTTGTAGGACGAAAATAATACAGACACATATATTCAATAAATTATTGTATTAAATTGATTACAATTTATATTATAATTTTTATTTAAATTCTTGAGCTTTTACGATTTTTATTGTATATATTGTATATATTTAAGTATTAAGAGATATTTTTTTAGGTTAGAAAAAATAAATACTAAATATTTCTTTTAAGAAGGATTCTAATAAATAATAAGAACGATTCTAATTAAAAGATATTTTAAACTAATATAAGTTTTAAACAATTACATGGTATCGAATATTTTTTTTCTTACTTATTTTCGAATTTATTTCATAAAATTTATACATTTCACAACAACATGGTTCTTTTTAATATACAAAATTAAAATGCTAATTATCTCTTAGGAAGGCATTATACCCTATGTTAATGTTTAAAATCGGCACTTAAAATGCATCGCTTAAAACAAAGTAACGTACTAATGCAATAAGTAATTTAATGATGTCATTTATAAAAGAAGAAATATTACTTGAAGAAAAATATTTATATATATCAAAACTTTAATGTATTGGTTCTTTAAATGTTGTTTAAATATTAGAATCATTAAACAATTAAATTGCCTTTTATTTTATGTACAAGTGAATAATATACAATAAATATAAATTGGGTATTTACCACTAGATTTGGTAGCGTTTTATCGGATCTTCCCATTCGCGGTATACTGTTGGTTGTTTTAGTGAAGAATTGTCCGTTGATTTCTTCCGCAAGTAGCACAATGAAGCATAGGGTAAGAAATACATGCATAGCTGAAAATATAGTATTAATGGTTACAATGAATTGCACTTATTTTGCTTTGAATAATGAATCGTTTAAAAATTATATTATAGGTTTTATTAAAGCATACAATATATGGACTTAAAATAAAAATGAAAAGTAGCACTGCTGAACAATGTAGGTATCTAAATCTTCATATTTTCCCGTGAAATGTACAGAATGTTGAATATTTTGCTATTCAATGACTTTATCACTAGTATCACTAGTATTGTGGAAACATTCAAACTTATGAGAATATTTATACTTTTAATATTTAAAGAAAGTTATTTTGAAATAAGCAACGAATGATATTTCATTATGCTAATATAAATATTAGATAAAAACTCATCTTATAGAACATTGAGTTAAAAATTATTAAAATAATACAAATACAACGTTAGAACTACAATAAAAATACATGAAATCTAAAATTCGTGTATTTTATTATGTATTCCTGTATTTATGACTAATATAAATATTAGTCATATTTTTCCGTCGGATGTTTTAGTATTTTTTGCATTTAAAACTTAAACTTATTTGTTCAAAATAATTGTAAATATATAATGTTTACTAATATGGAATATAGTAAAAAAACAGATTTGAAATTATTAATGTAGCATAAACTTCGACTAATTTATTTTCTTATTTAAAAAAATTATATTATTTTATTCTTCAAAATAATAATTTATTGCTTAAATATTTCATGAATTTAAACCATTAAAATATATTTAAAATTTATACTGCGTTAGCAATTAACGAAATTTTACTTAAATATTAAATATGTACGAAATGTGATACAAGCCCTCCAGCATTTATAAAAAAAAACGCACAAGTATATATTAAATATATTTAATATTAATGAAAACAGTCCACATTTCAAAAATGCACAAAATATGAAATATTTCTGTAAACTGAAAGTACAATTTATAAATATAACTTGAAAATAACTATCTCATTCAGCCATTTTAAGATGTTTAGTTTTTAAAGTGTACGTTTAAATCTACATTAAGCTAAATTTTTTTAAGATTGACGAAATTTGATTACTCATATTATAAAAAGTTTTATGTAGACAAATATAATGACAATTAGCTTCTTACCATGTTATATATTAAAGTTTTAGTCAGTGAATCATTGCTGAATTTCAATTAATTTTTTTAAGGGTCACAAACAGTAGTTTTAAACAGAAAAGTGAAATTTAGGTATTGTGTAACGGAATATTTGTATTTATAATTCATTAGTTCAACAATGATGACGTGTTAAAGAGAATTCCAGAAAGGAAATTCAGTCAATATTTTATGGATGAGACATTTTAAATACTCGTAAATTTAATATTTTAAACACTCCTAAATTTAAAATTTTTAAATTAAGAAGGTGTTTTTAACGAATTATATGCGGAAATATCCTACCAAATTTTGTCAAATGCACAATTTTATTGAATATTCTTTCAATGCACAATATCTTCTGTAAAAAGTCATCTGATAATTTCGTAATATTTTTACACGTAACGTTCGCAATAATAATTAAACAAGATTTACAATGTGATTTGAATTAACTAACGCAACAGAAATTTACGCCTAACTCAGATTCGTACTTTGTCAAAATGACCTATGAAGTCAGTTTTATTATAACAATTTCAGATTATACAAAAGTTACTTCTGAATCTTGGCATAAAAAGTACCATTTTCCAAAGTATAGAAATTTAATTTCTATTAACGCTTCAAATTAGCAAAAATTATAAAATATTTTAAATTACTCATTTTTTTGTAACTATTATTTCAAATCGGATACTGTTTAAACAAATTTATTACATTAAACAAAAAATAAAATAAAATAGGCTATTTTTAGATTGGACTTTTTCTATAATAGGGTTCGGCAGCAAGCAAAACCAAGTTAGGATAATCTAGCAATAAAGTATCAGTGTTATGAATAAATGCCTAAATATATTAAATACTCTCAATTTTAATTTATCAATAAAATATTTAAAAATTACAAACAACAATTTAAACTCACCTCTCATTTTTATTCACACAAGTATAATGTAGTAGCAATGAATGATATAAATAGTCTGAAGAGTTTGTAGTGATGAGTGGAAGGACGAATTGAATAATGGAACTTTTGAGATATCGTAGAGTTCAAGTAACGGCCGAACTATGCGGGCAACGTAAATAGGAATTCTCGCATCCAATCGCAATGGTGGTTAAGAACAGCCCAGATGTTTCTGAAATCAAGACACAAAGAAGGTTAATAAGATGATACTCATTTATCAAAATGTTTGTGCAGGTGTGCATGAATGATAAACGAAATAAAATGAACTGCAATACAAGTTCAAAAGATATATATGAACTTGTATTGCAGTTCTTGTATTGATCGGTTAGAGTTATTAATTTAATATAGCGCTATAAGAAATATTATTTTTAAAAAAAATATTTTCTTTATAATTCGATTAAATATATTTAATTTTTGAATATTTTATTTAGCAGTTGTGTCTGTTTTCATGCTAAACATATGTTTTCTGAAAATATTTTGTATAAAAAAATAAAATTTAAATAATTGATAAACATTTTTACTAACTAACCAATTTTCCCTAATAACCTACTTTACTAACAATAGTAAATTGGCGATTTTAATAATTCTCACATTTGAAATTAATAAAAAATATAAGCAATTAATATTAGTAATAATATAGTCTTATCATTATCGTTATTATTTTATAACATTTCATATTAGTTGTTAATATTATTTTATAATATTTCATATGAATTATTTATATTATTTTATAACATCTCATATTAATTATTATTAATATTATTTTATAACATTTCATGTTAATTATTTATTTTATTTTATAACATTTCATGTTAATTATTTATATTATTTTATAACATTTCATGTTAATTATTTATATTATTTTATAACATTTCATGTTAATTATTTATATTATTTTATAACATTTCATGTTAATTATTTATATTATTTTATAACATTTCATAAGTATATTATTACGAATTAAACTCATTTATTTGTATGAAAACACATGTATTATCTTTTCTTTATTAGTATGGCTAATTTATTAATTTACTTAAAATATGCTAATCAATAACATATAGTTTAAAGGAATTATTATATTTGAATAATTTATAGAAAATGTGTGGAACATTTCCAAATGTATAATTAATGAGAAATGCGAATGGAAATTTAGTTACTCAATATTATTCATCGGATAGTAACACAAACCTTACATCATTGTTAAAATTTATAGATATAAATATTTGCATTTTAAGCAAAACTTTGATTTTGATCTTATTAGAAATTCAAATAATTTGATTCAGATACCCCTGAGATATAATAATTCTGGGATGCGCGATACAAAATTAACTATATATGAGACACCTAATTAAGAAAACTAACTATCATCAGCTCTTTATAAACTAAATATACATGTAAAATTACTTACTTAAAAATTAAATCATTAATCGGTAGCATAAATCCTTCATCTCCATTAAAGATTTCCAAATATAAATTATTTCCGAATTATAGGAATATTCGAGATTTTAAATTTTCCAGAAGATGATTCCCTACCTC
Source organism: Troglohyphantes excavatus (assembly GCA_963932185.1). Lineage (NCBI taxonomy): Eukaryota > Metazoa > Arthropoda > Arachnida > Araneae > Linyphiidae > Troglohyphantes > Troglohyphantes excavatus. The sequence goes on from OZ010676.1 coordinate 30,713,188, forward strand.
TCGATTCAGATCTTTGAATGTGATCTCCTAATTTCCCAGGGAGCGATGCGAATTTATACCCCATCTTCAACTACTCTTCTGCTAGTCTCTTGGCCGTTATCGACATGGGAGTTCAGAGCTCTTTATTTGACCTAAAAACCTCATAATAGCCTCCCTCAAGTTTTGGGTGGGAGATGGGTGACCCAATTTGATCGGATGAGAGTGAAAGTTTCTAATGAATATTCGTATCCAGTTCAAGGTAGGACACCGGACATGGAGTCAAAGATCGGAGGTGTTGATCGATCAGTCAAGAACATGGCCAAGAACCCGGTGTGTCACTCCTGTTTGTTCAAATATCAATGCGGCTATCACGCAACCTTGAGGTTCCTTGTGCGAAAATAAACCTTTATCCTTGAAAATTGAAGGAAAGATTGGTTAAAGGAATATTTTTGTTGTGTGTATTAAAGTAAGTTTTTTACCCTACCCCCAATTTCTGAATTTTTAAAAAAATAAAACGATGCTATACATATTTAAGAAGGTGTGTACAAAAGTTCAAAGCAATAGAAAAAGAGAACATATATTTTTTACATGTTTATATACCCTTTATGATCTGCCTACCTACCTTTTTTCTGTAGTATTTGTCATTTAAATAAAATTTTTTTTTTTTAAAAACAACTTTGTCACGTTTAAATTCCAATACTTTGTAAAAATGTTTATCTAAAAGTTTTTAAACTTTAATATTTGTTTTATAAACGTATGAATTGCCTTTTAAAATTAAGTTATAAATTATTTTTTTACGAATTAATGAACATAAAAAAAATGTGAATATTTTTTAGGTTATATAAGGTTAGGTTAAATAAGTGTTTGAAAGCAATTAAAACACGCATTTTCAAAAATCTCTTTATACGTCTGTAGTGTATACTTTGACGTTATTTAATCAATTTAATTTTTATTAAATATTGAAAATTGAAGGAGGAGTAGTGTTTAAAAAAACATATTCAGGCTTAAAAATGCAAAAAAACAATAAATTAAAAAAATATTTTTTCTTTTTGATTATTGTTCAGAAAGATGTTTTAATAATATAAAAAATCGTATTTCTGAATTCATTAATATATTAGGATTTGGGAATCGGGTCTCCCTTAAAGGATTAAGTGAATTAAACGAGAGAGTTAATGCTCATTTCAGTTTGCGATAAATCTTTAACTTGGAAAAAAATGTATGTGCATAAAATAATTTTTTAAAAATGTTGTTACCCAATTAGCGTCTATATATTAAAAATTGCCAAAAGTCATTGACCACTTATTAAAAGTCTGTGAATAAACATGTATGATGATATACAATGGCGTATTCTTAATTAGTATTTCTTACAATTTTTATATTTTTAGTAAGTATATATGTTAATATCAATTTTAAATGCATACAGGGAAGTTAATACGTTTGATATTATTATTTTAACGAAACAGTTTTTATTTTTATTATTCTCTAAAATAATAAGTATTTCGCTTAATTTATAAAAAATTCACATATTTTATTATATGAAATTTTATTATGTTAAAAAATAACTCTTTAATCATTGGGGTTGGGATGAAATCAGATGTGGAGCAATTTTACTCACAATGTCTATAAGTTATTTAATTTATTAATTTCTGCGTATAAAACGCATTTCTTTTATACAAACTAACTAAAAAATTCTTTTTATTTTCATTAAAAAAACTATAGATTTTTTTTATAAAAGAGAATAATTCTCACTTTTTCATTATATGTAAGTACTATAAATTGGAAAACGATTAGGTTGTAATATATTACTACTTGCTAATTTCATTTTTTTGTAAGTATATTATATTTGTACGCTTTTTGAATAAAATGAAAATCACAATTAAGTTATCGTAAAACAAATTACATCAGAATGGTTTATTAAAAAGATTGATTTTAATGAAGGTGTTTTAATTTTTTTCCATATGTAAATATATTAATAGAATATCTATTACTAATGTTATGATGTGGATTTTGAACCATTAAATCTCTGCTAATACAATTGAGAATAAAATTAATAATCTACATATCTGCCAACTTGAATTGCTTACTATTTATATCGAATTGATAAAATTTGTTAAGTATTTAAGTGTTTTACCGGAATGTCTTATTATATAGTTAGATAGGGAATTATATTGTTAGATATAGTAAGGGATGGAAATAAAATTAAAATTGGTCGTTTTAAACATCGGAACCAAAACATTTACATAGTTAGTACAATTTAAGTGTGAAAATATATAACAGAATAAATAGCTACTCAACATTTTAGCTTGATGTATATAATTAGTTATTAAATTCGATTAACTG